>JAJPUD010004504.1:41806-138093 GCA_023553655.1 Myrmecobius fasciatus
TTTTTTTTCTTAGCTAGTAAGATTGTTTTGATGATTTCTGCTTCATAATGTAATTTAAGTACTGGTATTATTAGGTCACATTGCTTTGTTCTCCGCCACCCCCCCCCCATTACTTCCCCCCATGTTCTTCACTTTTTTTTTTTCCAAATGAATTTTGTTGTTATTTTTTTTATCTCTATTAAATATTTTTGGTAGTTTGATTGACATGACACAGAACAAGTAACAGGCAGAATTGCCATTCTTATTATATTGGTTCAGCCTATACATGACAATTGATATCTTTCCAATTGTTTATATCTGACTTTATTTGGGTGAAAAGTATTTTGTAATTGCCTTCATATAGCACCTGAGTTTATCTTAGTAGGCAGATTCTCAAGTATTTTGTATTGTTTACAATTATTTTAAATGGAATTTCTCTTTTTATTTCTTGCTGCTTGACTTTGTTGGTCATACAAATAATCATGATTTATGTGAATTTATCTTATGCTCTGCAATTTTGCCAAAGTTGTTAATTATTTCAAATAGTTTTTAAGTTGATTCTCTCTGATTCTCTTATATACCATCATATCATCTGCAAAAAGTAATAGTTTTGTTTTTTCATTGTCTGTTCTAATTCTTTTAATTAATTAATTTTTTTTTACTAAAGCTAACAGCAAGCTTAAAGCTTGTGTCTGCTCATTTCTCTGGTTATTCAGAGGCATTTTTCTATACACATATTTCCACAAATATGATGTTTGTGCTCCACTCGTAACTGAGTAATAATACTGATGATAATGGGCATCCTTGTTTCACCCCTGATATTGTTGGAAAGACTTTTAGGTTATCCCCATCACAAAAATGCTTGCCAATGATTTTAGATAAATGCTACCTTTCATTTTAAAGAACACTCTTTTTATTCCTAAGTACTGTAGTGCTTTTAATAGAAATGGGTGATGTATTTTGTCAAAAGTTTTTTCAGCATTAATATAATCATATTATTTCTGTTAATTTTGTTATTGATGTAGCCAATTATGTATATAGTTTTCCTAATATTAAATCTGGTATAAAACCAATCTGTTCATAATATATAATCTTTATCATATATTACTGACATATCTTTGTTGGTATTTTATTTTAAAAATCTGCATCAATATTAATTAAGGAAATTGGCCTACAATTTCCATTCTCTCCTTTGGCTCTTTTTGGTTTAAGTGTCAGTATCATATTTGTGTCATAAAAGGACCTTGGCAGGACTCCTTCTTTGCTTATTTTTCCAAATAGTTTATATAGTATTGAAACTAACTGGTCACTCATGAGCACACCTAGGATTTTTTTTTCTAAAGAATTAATTAATGGCTTGGTCAATTTTTTTTATTATTCTGCTCTTCTCCTTATGAATGCTTGAAATCTTTTTGTTTCATCAAATTACTATTTGTCCCTTAAAGTATGATGCATAATTATGCTGGGTAAGTGATTCTTGGTTGTTGCCCTATTTCCTTTGCCTTCCAGAATATTATTCTCCATAAACTTTGATTTTTTTTTGGTGGTAGCTTCCATACCCTGTGGACTCCCAATTGCAGTTCCCTGATATTTGAATTGCCACTTGTAGTATTTTCAAGGGAAAATTTTTATTTTGGAATCTCTTTCTTGAACTGATCTGTGAATTTTTTCAATTCCTATTTTGCCCTCTGATTCCAGAGCATCAGAACAATTTTCCTTGATGCTGTCCAGGTTCTCCTTTTTATTATGCCTTTCATGTAGTTCAATGATTGTGGTATTCTCTCTCCTGGACCTGTTTTTCAAGTTTTTTCCCATGAGATGTTTTGGATTTTTTTTATTCTTTTGATTTTGAATGATTCTTGATATCTCATAGAGTCACTAACTTCTACTTGCCCAATTCTAATTTTTAGTGAGCTTTTTTTCTCAATTAGTTTTTGTCCTTTCTTTTTTATTGGACCAACTGAGCTCTTTAAAGAGTTGTTTTCTTTGGTGAATTTGTGCATTCCCTTTTCTATTTAGCCAATTCTACTTCTTAAGCAGCTGTTTTCTTTTTCCAAACTGTTGACAAATTTTTCATAATTCTCTTTCATCACTCTCATTTTTTCCAAATTTTTCTTTTTATCTCCCTTATATGATATTTAAGCTTCTTTTTGAGCTCTTCTATGAGTTCTTTCTGGACTTGAGATCACTTCCCATTTTTCTTTGAGGTTTTGCATATAGCTGTGTAATTGTAGTCTTCTGAGTTTGTGTCTTAATTTGCCTTGCATTCATAACAACTTCCAATGTTTGCTTTCTCTTCTTGTTGTTGGTTTTTGCTCATCTTTTATTTTGGTCTATTATTTTCTTTTAAATTTGTGCTCTGCTCCTATGGTGCACTGTTTCAGGCTTGTGCTAGGGCTTGCAGGTGCTGTTTATTTATCTAGTGCTGCATTGATGTTGCCCTGAGGCTCATAGGGGACCCTCATTTTGGTGCTGTACCAAGAGGATGATTTGGGAGATGGCTGGTGCTGCTAAAGCTACAGGGATCAGCATTTATGTGGGGTGCTAGCTGGGGTCCTAGTGCTGGTGTCTGGCATGTACTGAGGACAGTGAGATATTCCTCAGGAGTATACTGAAGCACATGGCAGTGTAACTCCTGGCAGGTGCCTGTTTGTCCAGAGCTATGCTGAAGCATGTGACGAGGTCCAGCTCTGGAGCCTGCTTCTCCGTTTCAGTCTCCATAGGTTTGATGTCTACTTGTTTGCCAGGGATTACACTGAAGCACATAGGCCCTGAACGTTGCCTATTTGCCCAAGGCTATGCTGAAGCATGTAGCAGTTCTCAGAGTTGGTGTCTGCTTATCTCTTTAGCTATTCAGAGATATGTGGGGGGATCCTGGTGCTGGCATTTACCTCCTCCAACTCACTGTGGCTCAGGATCTACTACTACTAGTGTGCTGAGGTGGAACTTGTTCTTGGTTTGCTGGGATGGTTCTTGTTGTGAACTGTGCTCCACGATTACCTGAGTGAGACAGATCTTTCCTGCCAATTTTCCAAGTTTCTTGGGATCAAGTATTGTTTCACTCCATTTTGCTGGTTCTGCTATTCCAGGATTAGTTTTTGGATGCTATTTATGATTGTGAATATGGAAGAGTTATGATGATTTACTGCTTACTATACCATTTTCGCTCCTCTCTATCTAGCTCTATTTTTCTATCTGTATCTAAATCTATTTTCCTATCTATATCTGTTTATCTATTTTCCTATCTATTCCTTATCTATATTCCTATCTATCTATTTTAGAGAGGTTGGTGGGTTGCAAAACATGTGGAATATCACATACAATGTTAGATGAAGTCACTGTATCATTAGTTCTGTTAATCTGTTTTGTTACAAGAAAACTCTCAGGAAGTGATATTAGTTTCTAGTGGTTAAATTCTGGACAAATGTGGCCAGTTTCACCAACATAAATTTCATTTTTCAATAATTAGTATTATTTATATATCCAGGAGTCAAATACAGGATTTCTACTGAAGATGCATAGGAGGTTATAGAAGATTAGTAGCTCATGAATCAGTTCAGAATGCCTGAGTCTATAATCTTTAGCTGTTATGTCACATATCTTTCATTTTCTGGGCTATGAGAGACTTCCTAGAGATAAAGTGGAGATGACTAAGTGATTCAATGGATAGAGCACTGAACCTGGAGTTCTGAGTTCAAATCCACCTCAGACACTTACTATGTCATTCTAGGCAAGTCATTTAAATGTTTGTCTTAGTTTTCTCGTCTATAAAATCAGCAGGAGAAGGAAAATGTCAAACCTCTCTAGTATTTTTGCCAAGAAAATCCTAAATAGTCCCAAAGAGTGAGACATGAGTGAAACTACTGAACAAAAGGAGTTTTCTGCATCGGCAAAGAGGGGAAGGTGGGGAAGTGACCATCTTTTAAACACAAAGAGTCAGACATGACTGAAATAACTGAAAAACAACAAAGAGATAAATCCTCTTTCATTTCACAAGTTTCTCCTATTCCTCTGAAAATGCCCTAGAAAACACATAACTGTACCAAAAGGATTGCACAATAAAATAGAATTTTTTCCCATCTAGCCCACCTTTCAAATGAAAATAAAAGCAAGACTCCTTTGAGAAGGGCTTTAGGATGCTTACACAATGTGACTTTGTCCTGTATGTCAACCCTCATTTTTATATTAGAGGTACACACAACATACATTAGCCCATAGGACATGAGGCTAAGGGCTCTCCCTGCAACTTCAAAGTGATTAGAACTGGCCTATGGGTATGCTAGTTTCTGACCCTCTTGGTACTTCCTTCCAAAAATATCTCTAGCCTTGTATGTCTCTTCTTTGTAAATATCTTATATGAATCCTTTTGTATTGAAAGTCTGGAATCCTTTGGATACTCCCCTACTGATAAGAGCTATTGTGATAGACCTGAAAGGCCAACTTGAGGAGCTAACCACTCTTGTTAACAAGGATCTATTGTACTGTGTTTGTTGGTAGTTGTGGTATTCATTAATGATATAGGCTTCACCAGACTGCCAAAGGTATCCATAACAATAAAGGTGAAGAATTTCCCTCAATGTAGGGTTTATGTCCAAAAATCAAACCCTTACAGGGTAAATGGCATTCATCATAGTAACTGACTGCTATCAACCCTGAGCATGTGCTTTTATCCTTGGGATTGTAACTATAAAATCTCCAAGTGTGTGGTGCTGATAAGTGATTTTTCATCCCAAATTGGCTTGCATATAGCACTCATTTTACTATGTGCTGAATTGAATTGTTCATCTAAAACTCTTTTTCATAAAAGAGTTCTATTGGTAGAGTTGTAAGTCAAGCTACATACTGTAGTCCTGTTCTGTCTTTGACAATTATACAGCATGGCTGACTTTTATACACTTACAGAAAATGAGGATTTCAAAATTATAATTGAATAATTGAATCCTGGGGTTTTGAATGATCCTTTATAGCAATCTGAGTTTTTAAGGAAAAAGAAATATTTCATTGTCTGGAAGAGTCCTAGTTTCTTTAAGCTGGCTCTTTGTAATGAAAGTTAATGAATTAGGAATCAGGCAATGAGATGGCACAATGGGGATGGAATGTTGGGCCTGAAGTCAAAAAGACTCACTTTCATGAGTTCAAATCTTGCCTTAGACATGTCATAGCTGTGAGACCCTGGGCATGTCACTTAACCCTGATTGCCTCAGTTTCCTCATCTATAAAATGAGCCAGAAAAGAAAATGGCAAGCCCACTCCAGTATCTTTGCTAAGAAAACTGCAATTGGTTCACAGAGAATCATATATGGCCAAAGCAACTGGACAAAATGAGATAACACCATGGGCAAAGAAGGGGAACTGGGGATGTTCACATCTTTCCAGCAAGACTTATCTTTTCTTTGTTGTGAAGACTGTTTGCAATTCTGCCAATTGTGCCCACATTTGCTATCAGAACAATAAGTGAGAATGCTCCCCAGATTCTCTAAAAAATTAGTGTAAAATTCCAGGTTTTTTTTTTTGACTTTGGCTATTATACAAATTGTTTCAGCTACTTGTGACTATTGCTGACCCCATTTAATTCTTTCATGGCAAAGATACTGGAGTTGTTTGCAATTTCTTTCTTAGCTGCTTTTACATGTAAGGAAACTGAGGTAAACAGTTATGTGACTTGCCCAGGTTCTCATAGCTAGTAAGTTTCTGAAAAGAGAATTGAACTCTGGTCTCATTGACTCCAGGCCCAGTGCTCTATCCATTCCACCACCTACCTGGCCTCTATGGTACATGCATATCACAGCACATAGTAAATCTATTTCTCCCTCTCTCTGTCTCCTCATTCTTTCTCCTCCTCTTCCCCTCTCTGGCCCCTCTCTCTCCTCTCTCTCTGCGTCTGTCTTTCTTCATGTCTGTCTCTGTCTCTCTCTGCCTCTCTCTCTCTCTCTCTCTCTCTCTCTCTCTCTCTCTCTCTCACTTGCTCCCTCTCTCTCCCTCATTTCTGTCTCTCTGTTTCTGTCTGTCTCTGTTTCTCTCTATCTTTGTCTCTCTATCTCTGGGTCTGTTTGTCTGCCGCTTTCTCTCTCACACACACACATCCACAAGACTGATTTTCTAAAAAAAAATACTAAGAATAAAAATCTTTTATCAGCATCACCCACTTTGGAGATTTTATAGTTACAAATGATTCAAATTTGTATCAGTCACTTAGAGGACTTTATAGCTTATCAAAAGCTCTATTCTCTTACTCAAAATGCAAACATGCCAATTAATCAAACACTAATTTTGCATATAGAATAGTGGGACAATGGATAAGGACACTGAATTTGAAGTCCCTGTCTCAGATACTTAGCCTTGAACAGCCTGCTATCTCATCAGTAAAACAGCTTCAGTTATTCCTGTGCTATCTCATTAGGTAGTTTCAAGGCAAATACTTGGCAGGGCTCAAAGTAATGTATAAATATAAGCTGTTTTTCATTGTTTGCTGTGTTGTAAAATTCTAGCCAATGTTTAGCCATCAAGCATGAACACAGGAAGATAGTATCATACCTTTCTGAAGGTTCTAAGGAACATTTCACGTACCATGTTCAGTAAAAAATAAATAAATAAAAATAAAAAAACTACTGACAAAAATCTATCATCTCCAGTTAACAAGGCTCATAGAGATAAAAGAGAGGGAGAATGGGAGAAAGAGAAAAAAAATGAGAAAAATAGACAGGAGATTTTAAATCTAGCTATTAAATGAAATAGCCAGGAAAACAAATAGATACTTCCTGCCTACATAGGGCCAGGATCCTTTGATTTACTAAAAGTTCCATTTCTTTTCACTTTCTAGGCCATAGTTCTAGTTCCTCCAAAGTCATATCTTTTCTGGCTCAACAACGGCAATGTGCTTCTGCCACCTTGTGATATCACTGGGGAGTGGGTCAGAATAGAGGTAGTATAAGAAGATGAATGAATTGTCTTTACATTTTCCCCTTAATCTCCTGCATTTCCTGGAGGCTAGGGTGGATGTGGTACCTTTCTTTACATTTTCCAGGTTAGGGTCTTTCAGTTTGGGTAATACATTTTCTCAAAGCAAAAATGGTAACTGAAAAGTAAGGAGGTCCTGATGCACTTTTATAAAGCTGTTTCTTCAGTTCATCCATGTTGCTAAAGTATCTACTACCTCTGATTTTTACCTTGTCTTAGCCTGACCCTATAGGAGGACCTACTCAATGACTGGGAATTAAATCCAATATAAATTAGCTTATAATATGGTCCCATTAAAATCAAGCTGGCAACACCTTTTTATGATTTTTTTCCTATGCTGAATTTTTGTTTAGTTTTGCCTGTTGCCCAATTGGCATCTTGCCTTTTTGACAATAGAATCATGTCATTGGTTTCAGAATTATTGATACCTGTAATTTGACTCCTTGGAGCATGGGAACCAAGAAACCAGAAATCTGACTTGACAATGATAGGACCAGATTCAGATCTTTGTTGCTTATTATTGCTTATACTATAAAATAAGAGTTGTTTTTTTCCCCCTGCATGACATACCCTGTTTGTTTTGTATTGATGCATTAAAAATATAGGTTTAGATTTTGGATTTCTCATGCTTCCAAATGTCATACAATTGTTTGGAAGACTAATATGGGATAGATTCCATTTGATTTCCCAGATTTATTAAATTTTCCAATTTCATCAAAAAATTAGAAGGCTGAATGGCAGTCATTATTTCAGAAAATAATGCAGTTAGTATGCTGTGAGAAGCAGGAAAGACAGTCTCTATATAGAAAATCTTGAATCATTAATCTTGGTTTTCATTTGCAAATTGTAAATACTATTTTAAAGCCATAGATAGTCTGCTTTTCATTTTTATCTAACAATATAGATATTTTCTCTTTTTTTCTAATAAATTTATTTTTATATACATTGCTTTATGAATCATATTGGGAGAGAAAAATCAAAGCAAAAAGGAAAAAAAAAAACATGGGAGAGATTAAAATAAAAGTTAACATAGCATGTGTTGATTTACATTCAGTCTCCTTAGTTCTTTTTCTGGATGCAGATGTCATTTTCTGTTCGAAGTCCATTGGGATTGCTTTGGATCATGGATCCACTGAGAAGAACCTAGTCTTTCCTACTTGATCATCTCACATTCTTGCTGTTATTGTGTACACTGTATTCCTGGTTCTGCTTGTTTTGCTCAGTCATTTCCCAACTTATGGACATGTACTTATTTTCCAATTCTTTGCTACCACCAAAAGAGCTGCTACAAACATTTTTGCACATGTAGGTCTTTTTCTGGCCTTTATGATTTTCCTGGAATTCAAACCCAGTAGTGGCACTTCTGGGTTTTTATTATCTATTGATAATAATCCCTGAATTTTTGGTATGAATCCCATTTGGTCATAATGTATAAATTTTACAATATTTTGTTGCAATATTTTAGCCAGTATTTTATTTGTAATTTTTGCATTCATATTTATTAATGAAATTGATGTATAATTTTCTTTCTCATTTTTTATGCTTCATGGTTTAGGTATAATATTTAATAATAAACTTTTTTTTAAAAAGAGATTTGATAGGGTTGTTTTTACCTATTTTTTCAAATAACTTGCTTAATACTGGAAATAATTGATCTTAAAATGTTTTATAAAACAAACTTGTAATTCTGTCTGTTCTTGGTGATTTTTTTCTTTTGAGGCCTATTTATGACCTGTTCAATTTATTTTTCATAAAATAAGTCTATTTAGATATCTATTTCCTCTTCTTCTAACAGACAAATTATATATTTTGTAAATATTGTTTTATTTCACTTAAATTGTCAATTTTTGATAGTTTGGCAACAATTCATTAAGATAGTTTTAATTTCATCTTTATAAACATATTCATTCTTTTAAATTTTAATAGTAGTGATTTAATTTTCTTTTTGTTTTAAGAAATCAAATTAATCAATGGCTGATCTATTTTATTATTTTTTCATAAGACAGACTCTTACTTTTATTGATTCAACTTTGCCACTCAATTTTATTAATCACATCTTTAATTATTTTCAATGTTTAATTTATCATTCAATTGTGTATTTTTAATTTGTCCTTTTGCTAATTGCACACCCAATTATTTTGTCACTCTTTCTCCATTTTATTGATGTAAGCATTTAGGGATATATATTTTTCTCTGATTACTGCTTTTGCTATTTCCTATAGGTTTTGATATGTTTTTATTGTCATTTTCCTTAATGAATTAATGATTGTTTTTATGATTTGTTCTTTAAAGCACTCATTTTTAAGATCAGGTTGCTTAATCTTCAATTAGTTTTACATTTATGCTTCTGTGCTTCCTTATTAAGTTATAATTTTTATTGCATGGTGATCTGAAAAGGATACTTTTAATATTTGTTCTTTCTCCTTTAAACTGTACAGTTTTTATGTTCTAATATATGGTCATTCTTTGTAAAAATACCATGAACTTTCAAAGAAAAAAATTAGTTATATTTGTTTCTATTTGCATTGAATTATCTCCATATAGCTATTGTATCTAGCTTATCTAAAATGCTATTCATGTCCTTGACTTCTTCCTAACCTATTTTTAGTTAGATTTATTTAATTCTGAGAAGGGAAGATTAAAGTTCCCCACTATTTGAGTACTACTATCTATCTCCATGATAAGTCATTCAACTTTTCTTTCAAAAATTTAGATGCTGTAGTATTTCATGCATAGAGGTTCCATATCGAAGTTGCTTCATTGTTTATGGAACATTTTTGCAAAATGTTGTTACCCTGTTTATCTCTTTTAATTAAATTTCATTTAGCTTTAACTTTGTCTGAGATCATAATTGCTACTCCTGCCTTTTTGCATTAGCTAAAATATAATAAATTCTGCTTTGACCCATCATAGTTTTGATGCTATGTGTATTCTCATTCTAAAATGTATTTCTTGTAAACAGTATATTGTTGTATTCTGATTTTAGTGATTCTGTTATCTGTTTCTGTTTTATGGGTGTTTATATATTCAAAGTCATATGTATTATTTGTGAATTTCCCTCCATTTCATTTTTTGAATATTTTTGAACTTTATGAAATTATTGTACTTCAACAATATAGCCTAAGATACGAGAGTTCTTAGGGACACTTAATTGCTTTCTATTGACATCATATTTTGAAAGGAAAAATAAAGAGGGAAAGGCAGACTTTACACTTCTTTGATGTGAAAAGAATCTTAGCTTCCTTAGAGCTGCTTGGACAAAGGAAACTCCTATTGAACGAAGATCTATCTGGATTTGTCTCCATTTTCCAGAGAGCTTAGGTGAACTGCTTGTCACTGAACAAAAACAGTGAGTGAGTGTGTGTGTGTGTGTGTGTGTGTGTGTGTGTGTGTGTGTTAAAGTGGTGCAATATTTTCTCAGTATCCTATTGAGGATGCTTGTTATCTAAAATGGTATGCCATTGGTTCACTTGTAAAGCAAAACAGCAGCTTGGGCTGGAAGAGGAGAAGCTAGCAGAGAAGTGGCTTTGTGTGGTACATATTGTCCCTGAAAGGATGAAGAACATCAAGACCTATAATTCTATATTGCCAGTTGCCTTGGCTACATACATTTTCATCTGTATGTGTTTGTATTTTCCCCATTTCATTTATAAAACATTGTATTCATCAGTGAGACATCAGCTTTATTAATATACTATTATGTTCTTGCCTTCTATTGAGTAAATATAATGATTAGTACCACATATTTTATTTCTTAGCAAATGTTTTATGATTAACGTTAATAGTATCATGTTGACTGATACTATATAAATGGGAAGCACAAAGTAACACCCCAGGTGCTACAACAGTGAGTAGTAGTCTATTTCACAACTTTAGGGATAACTCTAGGACGCTGAGAGATGTTAAATTGTAGCCAAATTGCTGTGAACATCCATAGCTTTTCCCCTAAACTCTCAGAAACTTTCCCCCTCAGACCTTCTGATGCAAGAGAAGGTTAGAATGCATGTCAACAGAAAAAAGAGAGAAGGATGGGGATTTGGATTCCACACCCATGGAGATTATTGATTTCAAGGATGGCTTTGAAGACTCACCCAAGCTATATGAAGATCAAGAAGTTTAATGTTAGTATGTTCTAGAGCTAAGATATGAAAGCATGCCTTCTGAATATAAGTCCTTTATTCCTTCCACCATATTACTCTATTTATCTCTTGGAATAACCATAATTCTCAGCTATGAGAATCCACTTAGTCCTGCTCTTGGATTGATAAATTCCCCTGCTTCTACCACCCTCTATTTTTTAAACTCTCTTTCAATCCATTGCTCTTAGCGGAGTGTTAAGAATAAAGCATCCGATTATATTAATTTCCACCAAAGTATGGATGATTGATTAGGCTGTTTATGTATTAATAATCCCTGGGACATTTGCATTTTAAAAGAGATCCATTTGCATTTTAAAAGAGATCCATTTATTTAAATGAAGAAATGGGTTTCTGTTAGTGGGAGTTTAGGAGAATGATTTTAGGCTGGGATTAGAAGTAAAGATGGAGACATTTCCTGGGCCCCTAAAAGTATATTCTATAGCTGTGTGTTTATTCAGTTCATCTTTAAATTCATCCCCCCCAAAAGCTCTAAAGCTTTGTGCCTTCATCAGATGTGTAGAAGGAAAAAGTTTTCCTCTCTTTTAACTTTCCTTTTATGTTTCCTTCCTATGATACTCATAAAAAAATGACTTTTGTCCTGACTGATTTGAAAGTCAGCTTGTGAATTTCTTGGTTTTATGCATAGTTGTGGCCATTGGAAAAGGACCTTAACCAGATATACTAGAATGAGGAAGGGTTTTGAATTGATATTTTACAAGAATCATTTGAAGGAAATGGGAGTGTTCAGGCTGGAGGATAAATAAAAGAGACTATGATGAAAGACATAAAGAGATGTACTAGGTATTTGAAGACCTGGGATTTCACTTTGGACATTAGTTTGCTATGTACCTTTACCAGATGACTTAGCCTTTCTGGTTTCAGCTAGAAATTCTAAATGATGAAATAAGAGGTTTAGACTAGTTGGACTCTAAAATAATCACAGCCGTAATCCTAAATTTCTATTATATTATGAAACATTTCTAGGTTTTTCATATACAAAAGGAATTGGAACTGTTCTGTTTTGTTCTAGAGGGAAGAAAAAGAACCAGTAAATAGGAGCACTTGAGGGACAATATTAAGTGGAACATTAGAATATAGGAACAAACCAAAAATTTAATGGGCAAGCCATGTGAATGATGTGAATGAGCTTCTTTTGTTTCATATGTTCAAGCAGAGAATGACTATCTATAGGGAGGCTTTAAAAAAGATTGCTGTTTCAGGTGGGAAGTTAAGATTTGAAAGCTCTTAAACTTCCTCTCAAATCTGAATTTATATGATTCTAAATACTTGGCAAGGATCTGTCCCACAGCCTTCATATGAGATCAAGCTTGCTAACTGCCCACCTTACCCCATAATGAAATATGTAGAGTCAGAAAGGGGCACTCTGAGCAAATTAGCAAACTAAGGCTAAAGACTTAAATGCTCTGTCTAGTATCTCACAGAATCAGAACTGGAATCAAATACAGGTTTTCTGACTCCAAATACCTTGCTTTTTTCCCAAATTCTCTTTTCTCCCCCAAATTTTGTTTATAATTAAGTTGGCTTACTATAGCTATACCCCCTTCCACCTTTTAGAAGGAAAAAAAAAAATCTGGCTCTTTTTTTTCTTTCTTACCTCACAGATTCTGAGATACTAGATAAAGTATTTTAGTCTTTACTCTTAGTTTGCTAATTTGAGAAGTGGAGATAATAATACACTTCCTTACAGGGAAGTTAAAAGAATTAAATAAAATAATGTGAATGTATGGAGTGCTGAAGGACAAGAATGATTCCCTTCTCTTCTCATCTGTAATTTTTCCTATATAATCTTTCCCATTTTTGCTCTGTCCACAGTTTAACCTGACATTCTAATACTTAGAGGGGCAGGATGAAACACAGTTCAAAATTGGGAGAGTGTAATAAAAGCTTCCATAAGAAGAAATAGCAGTTCTTCTAATTGTACTTTGGCACCTCTCCAATTGCAAGGTTCTCATATTCTCATATTCTTTCCTTCAAAATTGTTGAGTCAGCTTGACTTTCTTGCTGATGACACATGTACCCCAATCAGGGAAAAAATAAAGAGAGGTACCATTTAAAATAACATTTATTATTGTAATGATGCTGCTAATATTGTGTTATTGCTTCTTGATATGATAGAATACAATTAGAAATACAGTTTGTTGAAAGAATATACATATTGCATATAATTTTCAATTTTCATCTTCAATTATTGCCAGTTTTTGGTACCCTCAAATGTCAGTCCTTTTTTGAGCTTGAATACTGTAACTTTTTCTTCCTGGATGCCTCAAACCTTCACAACTCTGTAAACTTTATAAATAGAATAGCAATCACTTGTATATACCTTTCTCCTTATCATTCATTCATTTCCTTTGAGTTTTCAGAGTAATTCTTCAGTATATGGTGCTTTTTCTTTATGAATCATTATATGATACAAATATAATCATGTAACATATTTTGACATTTAATATATTATTTAAAATGTGTATAAATATGGGTTATTTTGTGGCCTATAATAAAACTTGTTAAATGAAATTAAATGCAAATTACTTTCAACAATATCTTTAGGCTTTATCAGCCTTAGTTTGTGTAATTTTTGTCATTATACTTACAGAGTTGCACCTTCTTTTATATCATTATAGATTCTTTTCTTGAACTTTTTACCCCATTGAATAGATTTTCATGCATATTTTTTTCACATTAAAAAGTGAAATAATAGAAAACTAAGTAGAAAATTGGAGTTCTCTTATTGATTTAAAAGTTTTTATATAATTTTAAGTTATATAATTTACACAAAGTATACCATATTTACACATTGTAATAATATGCTATTATTCTTATTTAAAGCAAAATATTTTATAGAGATAATATGCAATTGAGATGAGCCTTTAACACATCAAAACATGGGATCAGAGCTTCAAATTAACATTTTTATTTTTTTAAAGAGTGGGTATGGAAATGTGGCAGCCACCACAGGCCCATTTCTACTGTGGATTGTCACAGTATCTTTGACCTGATTTGTTTCCAAACTGGGCTGGTTTGCTCCATTTTACTTCTTTTCCCAACCTCCTCCCTTCTAGAGAGTCATCATAGTGATGTCAAGCTTAGTTTGAATACTTGATTGATTTTTGCTGTACAAAAATTACAGATTCTTAAGCAAACTTAAGCAATCTTCCAGTTTCACTCTCCCTAATCACTGGAATTAATTGTCTGATCCACCAAATGCAGTCTCAAGTTAATTTTAAAATATGTCTAGTCATTGAACTTGTAAAGCCTTATCTGGTATATCTTTATGAAGCTGTGACTATCCTTAATTACAACAAAACTTATTTTGTTTAAGATTCTAAATCAAAATTCCTAAATTTAATTGATGAGTTGAGATATTTGAAACTTTGACTCATTTTTCAATCTTGTGTCTTGAGTATATTGGAATCAGGTGGCTGATTTAAATAATGTCAAACATGTCTTCTTGCTGTCTTATCTTTCACTAAATTAGTAGTTGATGGCCCAATATGCTTGTTAATCATAAAAAAAGAATGAAAAAAATGTTCATGTTTTGACTGACATGCTCATCTTAGTCCTTAATTTTCTCTTAACTTTCCTTCTTTACTACTTATATCTGCCCATATATCTAACCCAGGCTCCCTTAATACAAGCAGCATGTGAATAAACTTTTCCTCTAGTATATTCCACAGTTATCTTCTGTCAAATATAGCAAATACCCAGAAGGTTTCACGTTGTCTCAGGAATATTTGGGAATGATGCAGGAAAGGTCCTAAATGGTGATTTTTTTTTCCTGAGGCAATTGGGGTTAAGTGACTTGCCCAGAATCACACAGCTAGGAAGTGTTAAGTGTCTGAGACCAGATTTGAACTCAGGTCCTCCTGACTTTAGAGCTAAATAATTATTCTTTATTCTAAAAGGGATTTTAGATTTTGCTTCAGGTTCCTCAGCTGTAAAATGAGTTTGGACCGTATTGCCTCTAAACTACCTTCCAGATCTAAATCTAAGACCTAAAGTCCTATCCAAATCCAGTTTGGAGGATGAATAATAATGAATAATAATTTTGACTTTTTGACTTTTTTAGTACATTTTTAGAGAGGGACAAACTAGATGAAAACAATAGTTTTAATCATCCAACTTGGAGCAATGCATTAAAGTCATCTCATGAACAATGATGAATTTAGGTATTATTATCAAGGCCTCTTTGCTTCAATGGAGCCTTCAAAAGAGCTGCAGTCAATTGGAACATTTAGACCTTTTAATTGTGTATTGATGTTATAAAATCAACAAAGAAAGAAAAAAAATTAGCTTCTATGTCCATGCAAAGAAGACCAGTTATCAAATTAATGAATTACACTTATTAATAATACTTCAAGTGAAATTAAATTGCATTACCCTTATGCTTATATTTCAACTGAAAATATTTCACAAGTATTTTTAATTTCCTAACTCTCATTATTCACCTAGACCACATAAGTTATGCAAAATGTTCCTAGTAAAATATTTCCTTTTGAAATATAATGAAAAAATGAAGCTAATGTTGTTATTGTGTAGAGTCAAATAGAAGGATAGAAGGTGAAATCGGGAGTCAGAAGGACTTGAGTGGAGAAAATTCTGCCTTAGACACTTACTAACTATGTGATTCTGGGGCAACTTATTTAACCTTTCTCTGGGTCAATTTCCTCCTCTGTGAAATAGGAATAACAATAATGGCAAGCCGAGGGGTTGTTGTGAAGATAAAATTATATAATATTTGTAAAGAGCTCTACAAAGCTAAGAGCTTGACATTATTATTGCCATTAGGTGTACGCTGCTTATTAATTTTAAAAAATTATTTTCTTGTACACATTAGTCTGCCTTTGATCTTTAGACGTAATTCACACTTGACCTTTTACTCTGATCACTACTCAGGGGGGCCCATCTGTGCTGTTATCATTGTTAGGAGTATTTTTAGTTTCTGAATTAACTGTAATGATTTAGAAGACTAATTATTTCTTTTTAAACTTGAGTATAATAAAGGAATGATTTTGCTTGTATAAAATGACTTGATATCAAATATCAGGAGCCATTAGATTTCAATAAAAATTTGCTGAATCCCCTTGCTGATAGGTATTTCTAAGCCTCCTTGGATAATATCTGCTTATTTGGTATTTTTAAAATATAATGCTGCCTATAAATATGCATAAATGAATTAAATAGTGCATGAGCCCATTTTGGCACTAATAGTTGAATATCCTTCCAAAGTTATTGAATCAGATGATTTTTTTTTTATTTTCCATAAAAGAGAGCACTAACAGAAAGATCTCTACTCTAAGTGTCTATTGAAATATCCTATATCAGATCCAATAAAACTATGAAATGTTCCCATATTAGTCAGAACAAAGAAGTGGGGGGAGACAGAAAGTAACAGAGAGACAGAGACACACACACACAGATAGATAGATAGAGTGTGTATGTGTGTGTGTGTGTGTGTGTGTGTGTGTGAGAGAGAGAGAGAGAGAGAGAGAGAGAGAGAGAGAGAGAAAGGAAGACAGGAAATGAACTTTGAATAGCTGAATAACACAGTGCATTACCTCAGCAGAGGTAGTCATTAATATTTAGACAAATGAAGGAATTAGTTTGATTTCACACAAATATTCTTTTGACTGATAAAATAATTTTCTCTCCAAAATGCATCATTTTGATATATGCAGCTGATCTCTGTGTGGTTGCCTATACAAAGTGATATTGATAGAGTACATATATATATATATGTGCGTGTGTGTGTGTGTGTACATATACATATATATATATATATATATATATGTTATAGACATTATCCGGGATAAGAGTAATTATTCTCTATAACATAAAATACATTATAAAAGAAACTGATGGTATTTCCTTTAAAATGTACATTCTGCCTAAAGAATTAATATTTCATATATAGAATAAAAGAGTGGATCTTTTCTTCGCAAGACACATTCATGTTTTTTTCTCAAATCCATATATTATGTGTTTCTCCATTGATATTTAAATTATGTTTCTGTCTTTTTCTGTTTTTTTTTTCCCTAGTAACTAACAATGTCAATTATAATAGGAAAATAAAATCCAAAGATATAGAACTTTTGGAACTTTTAGGTTTCACCAAAAATTTGGATTTAAAAAATTACCTTGAGAACAATATTAATGCTTTCCCTTTTTCAAAAGATATTAGAGAACAATGAAGGAAAGACATAGGCTAGAATGATTTGAATGAGAGAAGTGAGAGATTCCTGATTGTTTTTCATTTTTGTTTGCATGAGAAGAAATTGAATATTCTTTCTTCACTGAAAATTTTACTTTATTTTCATTGATTCATTAAAAAGTTTCCCAAAGATTCCAATGCTTTTCCGCCCATATGAATATCTTTTTTCTTCCTTGAAATGTAAAAGCTTGAGGGCAAGTGCCTTGTCTTCTCTATAACACACACTCAGAACTATGCTTTGCAAAACATTTCCTTTGCAAAACTGCTAATGAGTAATAATTGCATTTTCTACATTCCCTATCCTTCTGGCCTTTATACAACCACCTTTTAATTTCTCATTATACAACAATAAGCACTGGTGAGGTTCCAAGAAAGGAAAACACATTTTGATTGATTCACAAATAATTGATTGATTCCCAAATGCACATTTCTTTAAATGGAAGGAAGAAATTTGATTGATTTTCCTATTTCCTATAGTCTAATCCATATGAAGTTTTTCTTAGCTAAGATCTGTTAAGCACTCAGAAGAGATGCCACTGGTAGTTCATCTATCTTTTGCCACACAGCCATTCACCATTAGTCCTAAAGGATTCTAGAGATTATTTTAAAAAAATTATTCTGTGATAAATCATAATCCTTTTCTTCCATCTTCTTGTTGTTTATTCTTGTTGATAAAAAGAAAGTCTTATTTTATACAAAACAAAATTCCACTGGCCACACATCCATAGGGCATGAAATATAAGGTTTCTGTCCTTCTCACCCCACTCTAGTATTGTTTGTACTGATGACATACTGTCAGCTAATCTTTGCTGTAATGGATAGCATGTTCCTAAAAAAGGGCTGCAGTTAAGTAGTTGTATGTGTTCCACACAAGTATCCACTTCATGTCATTGGTTTTATATTTGCTCTTAGTCAGCTAGTGTAAGAATGAATTTATACTGAAGATTAAGAGACATTAACAGAAACCACATGGTTATATTGAGGAGTCGAAGAACTCTTAATAAGTTCAGATCACCTATCCCAGATGAATTACATACATAGGTACTAAAAATATGGTAGAATTGACTCATGAAGCATTGTTAAAAATATCTAATAATCCCACAGAGTAAATTAGATACTGAAGGATTGGAAAAGAAGAAATTATAATGAAGTCTGTATAGTTAAGGCCATTTATATTTTATGCCTGGCAAAATTATTAAAGGAACAATTAGGCAACATTAGTAGCTGGATGCAAATTTATTTTTTAATGTCAAGAAAAGCTTCTAGAAGTTAGATCTGATCCAAAATGGAATCGTTTTCTTCAAATGTTTTCAAGGAAAATTACTGGAAAACAAACAATGAGTACCATGAAAGGGGGAATTATAATTCAGGTACTGGTTACAGAAGCTTTGAGAGCATTTTGGTAATTCTATAATAAGTCTTGGATATTCTTACTGGCATAAGTCTGGGTATTTATTCATTCTACAATAGTGCTTTTCCTTGGTTTGAAGATATGAAAGACATTCCTTGTTTCCTTTTCAGATATAGGTATTTTGTATTGATGGGGTCTTGCAAATATAAATAATGGTGGGGGAGACATTTCTCTGGGGTTTGAGAATT
This sequence comes from Myrmecobius fasciatus, assembly GCA_023553655.1. Lineage (NCBI taxonomy): Eukaryota > Metazoa > Chordata > Mammalia > Dasyuromorphia > Myrmecobiidae > Myrmecobius > Myrmecobius fasciatus. The sequence continues at coordinate 60,707 of JAJPUD010004504.1, forward strand.
CTAAACTGGAAAATATCCTTGTGTACTGATAAACTTAATTTAGAAATAAGCACATTTTAAATTTGTTTTCTGAGGTCTATAAACTTACCCCAAAATATTAAGTTGATGATGTTTCTTCAAATATTAGACCATAGAGAGATTTCTTGAGAATGGTTTTATAACTATGAGGAAGTTTTTGATTGGAATTTTAAATAGAGCTTTATTTCACATCTTTTATGTCAGTGCAAAATGTCTTTAAAACTGATGTAATATGTGAATTATAAAGGTATTTATGTATTTATAAGTATGTAATACATTCTTATGCATGCAAAATGCTGCTTTCTGAGGATCTATGGGTCTTTTTTTTTACTTCATGACTTACTCTCATGCATATGTCTATTAGGTGGAAGACAGGGTCTCTAAAAGCTAGTCACTGGAAAACATATTTGTCAACAAATGCATGTCATACCTTATCAGTGATTGTTTCTTGCAAGTTCATTTGTAAAAAATGATCATGTTACCACATCATCAAACAGGAGAGAATATAATTAGGTGCATCCTCTATAGACATAGTTCTTCCTCAGGAGTAGTCAACTGCTTTTTTTAAAAAATTTTCTCCACTGCTTGCTCAGGTAGAACATTTAAACAACAGACACATTTCAATGAAAAGTATCTCAAGTCAATGGGCATTAGCATATATTAATAACCTTGAATCTTATTCATAAGTTACTTTTTCAATTAGTTGCAAGGCATCCTTTTGCCAATAATGTGTGGAATTCAGCTGTACATAGAGATTTACAGTTTACAAATAGTTTCCCTTGCAACAACACCATAGAATAAGTATTATTAGTTGCATTGTCTCTATTTTTACATACAAGGACAGACGTTAATATTCAGGGAGATTAAATGTTTTTTCTCCAAGTCACATTGCTATTAAATGGGGGAGGCAACTCAAATTCAGATCATCTGACTCAAAATCTAATGATACAACACAGGTAATGTGCCACATAGACTAAAAGACCATATGCAGGAATTTATTTTTTTTCTTTCCCTCCTTTCCTCTTTCCTTCCTTCTTTCCTTCCTTCCTTTTTTCCTTCCTTCCTTCCTTCCCTCCTTCCCTCCTTCCCTCCTTTCTATCTTCCTTTTCTTTCTTTCCTTTCTTCCTTCCTTCCTACCTTTCTTCCTTCCTTTCTTCTTACTTTCCTTGTTCCCGCTTTTCCTCCCTCCTTCTCTTTTTTCTTCCTTCCTTTCCTTCTTTTTTCCTTTCTTCTTTTCTTCCTTCTTATTTTTAAACTATTGGAGTTCCATAAATAATTATGGGAACGGAAAAATGAAAGAGCAAATCATACACTCTCTTTTCTCCTCATTACTAGTCTACGATCACTATCAAACCAGCTGGTGATGATTTGATTTGGACATTCATGTTGATTGTCAACTTAGTCTTTCAATTCTAGAGAATATTCCAGATGATTCTGTACATGTATCTTGTGCAGTATCAGTTGAGCTTTTTTCTCCCACTGTCATTCCTGGACCTAAATTCTATTAGAAATCAAATCCTTTGAGTCTTGATAATATTTTGGTCTTTATGTTTTTCTTCCATTAAAACACAAGTAGCCTCTAGATGAGGAATATTTTAATCTCTTTATTGGCCAATACCTTAGCAAGAATTATTTGTACTCTAGATAAGCAAAATGCTTAGTGACAATGATTCAAGAAAAGTGAATTTGGGTAAGGGGGAAGCATAGGAGATAATTACTGAAGTAGAGGTTGGACAACACCAAGAATAACACATCCTATATCATAATTTTGTAAAGGATCAACTCTAATGTCAAATGTAATCCAGACTTAGACCTGACACCAATGCCTCCCTCACTCCATTTAGCCCAGTTTGGAGAAGCAGGTTTATTAAATTCTTTTTCCTTATACCTCTGATATTTGTTGTCCTATTTTTTAAGTGTGTGTGTGTAAGTGTGTAGGAAGCTTCTGAAACAAACAAAAAACTTTCCATTTCCTATTGGATCATTTTCCACTTGGGATACACACATTGGTTCCCTCAATTATCACTTATTTGGAAAAGAGCTAAAATGTTTTTCAATGTTTTGTTTTGCTTCCTCATTGTATAATCAAATGTGAGATCTATTGATGCAATAGATGGTGAACAGTAATATTCACACGGGTGATCATTATGTTTGGGAAAGACATACAAGCACAAAACAATATCATTATATTTTTCTAGATCAATAAAGATTTATTTTTTTATTCTAAGAGATATTTAAAATCAATGCCATGCTATCTCAGATTATAAAACAATTTTAATATTTGTAGGATTTTGACCTTGTTCAATGAATTGTTTTTCTTTAAAAACAAATACTATTTCTTTTTTATAATGAATACATCAAAATCTACTCCAGCCACTTAAAAAGCAGATCAACACATCTCTTTATGCAATATGGACCATATTACATATTAAAATTGTATGTACACATTATATTCATATGCATATAGTAATATGTATATCTATTGTACATTTTTATTACTTCGTGTATAGGGTTTGTATGGTATGCATACAGCATATTCCAGTAAGATACAGTAATTATGCACACAATTCATGCTGTAGCGTGCACCCTTTTAAGATAAGCATATTTAAGAGGCCCAGTATTGTATATACATGCTGAAAATACACTTTGCACAATTTCACCCAGAATTGTGTGCTTTCCTGCTCTATTTGTAACTTTAGTACTATGCTCAATGAAAGGAAGATTATTGAAGCAGAGGACAAAGATTAGCTGAATTGAATGAATTACATTGAAAACTTGTTAGTCTGAGTCTCTCTTTGGAGGGATCTTTTGTATATATGACTGTATACATATGGCCATCATTTTGAACTCTTGTCTCTATGTTTTAGTTATTAGACTAGTAACACATCTTGATTGACAAAAGACAAGTGGCTCATGAAAAACAACAAAACTGTACAGGACCCAGAGTTAAATTCATTTCTATCTATTTTCAGTAACTGCCAAATTAGAAGCTATGGCTTAACTTTTTAAAATTAGGATTTAATCAAAGGTATGGGTGGGATGGGAATTAGAAGGAGAACCTTCCCTCTTCAAGCCACCCATTTCACATGCCCCCAAAAAACCCACTTTAGTTCTTTAGGTTATTGCTATGAGGCTGGGACAATTAGTAATTAAAGGAAATATTAACTTTGTAGAAAAGAAACAACTGCTACTGCTCTCAATATAGGCTATACATTTTACATCTGGAAAAATTAAAGCTGTAACTGACAGAAAACAATGGATCCATTGACAAACACATTCTGTGGCCATGACTCGGTTCCTTTTTCTAAACATTTTAATGTATTTCCTTCATTATGTTTTTTAAATCATCATATTATACAAAAAATGGTCGTGTAATATAACAAAGTCTGATTCCTTCATATCTTGGAACCATTACTTCATACTCGCCAAATTGGAGACCATATTCTAATTCTTGGAAATAATCAACTTAGTGGACTTTATGGGAATTCAGAGAGGCTAAAAGAATCAGAATTGATCTGCCTTGCCTGGTTTGGTCTCGGCTCCTAACATACCAATTTCTCATGTATACACTGGACTTAATGGAGATCATAGGTGAGTGTGAGTTTTCTTTAACAAGAAGAAAATTTTTTCATTGTGGTTAGAAAATGCTAGATTCCTCTCTTCTTAGTTTTAAACATTGCTGCAAATAGATACATTAGATAAAATATTTCAGATAGCTTATTCATATTTTTCTCCAAAGCTCTCTCTGCTTTTTATGGTTTCCAATCCAAACTTCACCTTTTCTTCTGACTACATTTTAAGAAAAGTCTCAATCTGTCTGGTAATCTCCCTGTTAGCAAGGCCTTTTGCCTGAGCTCAAGAAGGCATAAATATTAACACCATATCTAAGGATTATAAATTTTGAACTACATGGGACTTTAGAAATATTAGTCTAACATTATCATTTTGAGCCAGAGACAGTAAGTGATTTTTTCCAAGGTCACCCAAGGAAAGATGTGGGGATATATTGTGGGATATTAGATAGAGTAATGAATTCAAAACCAAAAAACTTGATTCCTCTAATATTACTAGCCAAGTGATCATGTGTGAGTCAATATCTCTTAGTCTCACTTTCCTCAATTATATATAGAGAATAATAATATATATAATACGTACCTCAAGGATTTTTAAGAGATACAAATGAGATAATGTAACTAAAGTATGATAGAAATGAAGGGTATTTATTAGTAAGTAACAATGTTTTTAAATAGAACCTATAGCCAATCCAGCAATCTTTCTCCTGAACCACACTGCAGGAGGATCAAAAAGCATCTGAATTCAGGATGAGTTGTCAGCATATTTAAGGGGTATCCAGAATCTTGAATGCACAATTTTTGAAAGCAGAACTCCACACCCTTCCCAATCTTTAGTTAATCAGCCACACTGTTTTTTGTTGCTGTTTGATTACAAAGGCCAACCTATTGGTTCATTTGTGTGTTTTAAAATTTTAATCAATCAGTTATTCATATATATTACATATACATACATATCTTGAATAAACTGAAGCAGAGAATTAAAGTTTGACCTTGAAACGCCACAGTAATGTAAACTACACTAATTAAATATTTGCGTCTACCCATATGAAATAGTTTTTTTTTTTTAATTTCAAAAAAAAGCTGATGTCAATGAAAAAGTCAGTTACTTTGAAAAGTTTAATTTGGTCAAGCCATGAGATTGCTTTTTATTGTTTTTAATTTGTTAAAAAATAACATTTAAAGTGATCAGTGTCTATACTCAAGAGTCTCAAGGCTAAGTCTTTGTATTTCATCTGGGTGTTCTGTGTTATATGGAAATGGTTCACCATCATCTTATTAAGACCTATGGTTATCATTGTTTGATGACCTCAAAGAAATTCAGCAAAATTCAACTATATATATATATATGTACATATACATATATATATGCATGTGTGTATGTCTTAAAATAGAAACTCGTCTGCAATTTAAAAGTTTATCCTTACAAAGTTTGGTTTGAAAAACTATCATATATGAAGTGAGGAAAAAGTTGGGGGTTAAGGTCATAGTATACTAACAATGCCGACAAAAAGGTAAATATATTTGGATTAACATCTAGCAATTTTAAGGGGAGAGAACCTATGTGCAGAAACTGTTCAATAAGTCTTCTGCATTGCCTTTGTTTATGTCAGAAACTATGGGCATAGTTAGAAAATAAAATAGGAAAATCCATCTTACATTTATTTATTAAATTATTCTGAGTTTACCCTGTCCTGAGTTTGATTGCAATCTATATTACCAACACAAAGATTATAGTTATTGTTTGAATAGAAGGATTAGGTAGCTGAACTAACAATATAGAAAGTAAGTGATGATTGGAGCATGTTTAACATGATACTAGGGGACTAGAATGAAATTTGTCTTTTCAATTCTTATGGGATGAATCAAAATATCTATCTCACTGTGTTTTCATTAAATGAACAGATATTTCAATTTTATTTAATGTGCTGTCAGGTATTAACAGATATTAAGGACTTCAGAAATGTTTTATTCTTGGTTTAGAACCAGAAGAGATTTGAGGTGACTATGTTAATATAGTCTAGGAAGAAATGGAATCTTCTTTATAAGTGACATGAACAAAGAAGTCATCTTTTTATAGGTTAAGATTTCTCATGTCAGGCAGATCCTGAACAGGATGTTTATTTCTATTGGAAATAGTCTTCTCTCTGTCATCAATTTTCCCTATCTATTTCCTCATTTCTAAAATGATCTAGTCTCTTTTTGGGACTTCCAACCAAACTGCCTGGTGACTAATTTGATGAAACCGTTCATTTTGCAGATGGCTTTGATTCTCCATCCTGCCTTAGACAGGTGTTTTGTTTTTTAATTAGAAGCTAATTGAGATGAAATTCAGCTCAATATAGATATTACACATTAAGAGTTCAAAAAAATTAAAGTTCCATTGACTCTTACCACAAGAGAGTCCAGAAGGTACAGTAAGCAGCAAGAAACCCCCATATTCATGCCCATGCCTGTGTAGCTAAGCTCAATGAAAACTTTGTGGGAGCATTCCTTATTGGGACAGAGATACAATCAAAGGAGAGTAAAGCAACACAATACTCTGATGACACAGCAATATAAAGCAGAGTTTGGCTTCCTCCCTTTTTAGCTTCCTTTTGGAGAAGTGAAAGATGTTGGGATGAATAAATGCACATATTTTATAGTATAGTTTTCCATATAAGACCCTGACAAAGTCCCTATATCAGCTTGATGCTTTGAAGATCATTTGTACGATATAATATCACTATTAATTGTCTTCCTTTCTACTTATGAATATATTATTTATATATTCAGTGTCTAATTTCCAATATAAGTCATTATATGTTGTGTATTATCTTCAGACACACAGGAACAAATAATCCAAATTAAATTTAAAAAGATATTTGATTGCTATTATACAGTGACAGACAAAACTATAGACACAAAAGCCCTTCTGTGTGATGCCGTCAGGAAACAGGGGGCATTGCCTTAAATCCATATCTTCTATTGGCTCCTTCCCTTTCCTCATTGCTTTTTGATTGCAAAGACTTTTTAAAATGCAATTCTCCAAGTGGGAAGCAGAGGCCCTATTATGAGTGTCTTCACTGCTTTCCTTGATTGCATATTTCATACTAATCATGTAAAGTGCTATGGCATAGTTTTAAAAATTGGGAACTAGTTTCCCCTTCTAACCTCCTGACTAATCTCTTGGTTTCCCTCTCTCATCTTCGATCCTTTTTACCTTGTGGCTCCTATGTTCTTGTAATTACACATGAGAAGATGTTTGAAGGTTTTCTTGAAGGTAGCATTGCACAGAGCATAACAAGCAGGGTTGATGGTGCTGTTGATGTAACACAGCCAGTAGCCAATTGTCCATACTGTATTGGGAACACAGGTTGCACAGAAGGTATTTATAAGCACCATAACATTGTATGGGGTCCAGGTGACGATGAAAGCCAATAGGATAGCCAAGATAGTCCTGGTCACTTTCTTTTCTCTGGAAGGAGGAGGTTTCTTTTTTGCCGGCTGCTTAGTCATCTTCACAATCTTGCGTGCAACAATATTCTGCTTATCATCTCCACTCTGTCCTGAAGGACCAACAATCTCTACAGTGGTATTGGTGGGAGCACAGCAGTCACCTTTCTGAGTCTTGGTGACAATTTTAATGCATGTCAGCTTGGAATTCTCTTCTTTGGAATGACCCTGGGAGGTGGAAACTGTATTTTCCTCTCTGGTTATATCATCTTCTTTAATATTAGAAGCCACAGCACTGACAGAGGTGGAATCATTGGAACTCTCCTTCTCCTCACCTTGAATACAGTTTTCAGTCACTGCATCTCTGGTGGCTTTGCCATTCTGGATTTTGTTATGCTCCAGACCATCATCATTGGTGGGGATGTTGTTGTTATTTGGCTTCACAATTCTACCTTGGACAAGACTAGGAGAGACTGGATCCTGGTTTGCCACAGTTTCTTTTTTGTCCTTTTTGATCCTGCTCTTGCTGGCTCGGGATATGTGCCAGTACAAGACTGACATGATGATCACAGGCAAGTAGAAGGCGGCAATGGCTGTGCCAAATGTGACAGCAGCGTTAGAGAAAAATTGAATGTAGCATTCTCCATCCTTCACGGTCCTTACCCCTACAATGAATTGCCAGAAGAGAATGGCAGGTGCCCACAGTACAAAGGAGAGGACCCAGGCAGCTGCAATCATCATGCCTGCCATTTTGGTGGTCCTCTTGACAGGATAGGTTAGTGGTTTGGTGACACAAAAGTATCTGTCAAAGCTGATGATGAGTAGGTTCATGACAGAAGCATTGCTGACAACATAATCCAAAGCTAGCCAAAGGTCGCATACCACAGGCCCCAAGGGCCAGTAGCCAATCACAGTGTAGAGAGTATATAAATTCATGGAGAAGGTGCCTATGATAAGGTCCGCACAGGCCAAGCTGAACAAAAAATAGTTGTTGACAGTCTGGAGGTGGCGATTGACTTTAATGGAGACCATGACCAAGATATTTCCAATGGTGGTGACCAAACTCAGTGATCCTGCTACCAGTACAATGAATATCACTTCTACTGTTTTGTATGGACTTGCCAGAACCATTCCATTAGTGGAGTTAGGGCTTGTCGAATTATTCATTTTGGGTTTCTCTGGTAAGAAGCCACGTGCCTAATTGACCATTTAAACCTGTAGGAAAATGGGGGTGGGGTGGGGAGGGAGAATAGATATCATGAAAATGAAATTTTAAATTTCTATGGAGAGAAGATTTCTTCCCCTTTTCCCCATCTTTGCCTCTCCCACCTCCCAACATCTGCTATACAATAAAATAAAAGAGAAAGGGAAAGATTTTAATATAGGAAATGACCAATTCATCAATTCAACTCAATTAACCTCATTATTAATAAGAAATTGTAATAGAAGCTAAGAATTCAAACATGAAAACAAAACAGGCCTTACCTTGTTTCTATTTCATGGAGATTGGAGAGGGGCATATAGCATTAAAAGTATTTACAAAATAACACTACACAGTTTCAGAAGAGAGAAAGTACTCATATTTGTAGAGGTCAGAAAAGACATTATGTAGGAGGTAGAGCTTGTTATGACCTTTTAATAAAACTAGGAAAACAGTTATAGTTGAGAAAGAGAAATGGGGGAACCACTTGAGTAAAGCCAAAGAGGAAGGACATCTAGCAGGCAAATACAACTACAATGGAAATGAAGGGGGAATAAGGCTTATATGATTCATAGGTTGGGATATGGAAGAGCTTGGATGCAGATTAAGGGCATTAAATTCTAGGCTAATGGGAAATAAACATAGCAGAGAAGTTTATTTGAGTCCTATGGATTATTGGCTCATATGCTGAAGATTAGTATAGTTGTAGGTAAAGAAATAGCGATCCAAATCATTGATACTATATTGAAGACAAAATTCAAATGAAGGTAGCTCTTGGAGAAGTTGAATAAAGTAAGGTCATTGTGATCATTCTATTAGCATGCTCACTAGTTTAGCAGAAAAAATGGTGGAACAAATACTAGGGAAAAAGTTTCCTAGATATCTTGAGATTTACAAAATGAAAAAATGAAACAAGATGACTAATAAAAGATGAGGCAGTATAATGGTAGTATTCTTTGCATTAATTTTAAGTTCTGCTTGAATAGGTCCATAATGCCTTTCTTCTAGATAATTCTTTGCATTCTGTTGTGATAATAATTCAGTTTTAATTGACTTTCATCTGAAAATTGTCATCTACACCGGAATGTGTTTAAAAGATGATCCATGGACTGGACACCCTGCAGAGCCATTGAAATTTAATCACCATAAACTTCCTTTGATTGAATCACGTGTTAACCTTTAATCTAAAAGGTTTTGTTTTTGGAAATTTTCTTTGGGGATTAATGCATAAGCTGTAATTAAACTTAGAATCATAGAATTCTAATGCTAGAGGGACCTTGGAGATTATCCACTCCAAACATCTCATTTTACAGAGGAGGAATCATAGGCACAAAGAATAATACTGTTAGTATGCTTTACAATTTTCAAAGCTCTTTTACATCAATTATTACATTTGATCCTCAAAGTTACCTTGGAAGGTGGGAATAGCTGCTATTCTTATGCTTTTTTTGTTAAGTTTGGAAACTGAAGCTTAGAAAAGTTAATTAACTTGAACAAAGTCACACACTTAGTAAAACACAGAGCAGGGACCAGATCTCATGTTTTTTGACGTGCAATATTGTCTCTCCTTCACCATGCTGTGTTCCTGCCTCTTTGAAGGATCTCAATTAGTCTAAAAGTGTGTATATGCCAGTGTTGGGAATCTGGTTAATAATGAGATATAATAAGAGGAAGCTTGGAGTGATTCCTTTTTAAGGAATTATATCAAAAATATGTAGTAGGTTTAGTAATAATTTAGATAATTGTTTAAGTTTATTTTCACTGGATTATTATATAAGACTACTTCATAGAAACATTGTTGCTATGTGGAAAATGGGACTTCCTTCCGGGGGTGGAGCCATGGTGGCGGAGATCAGACAGGAGTCTCTGTAACCTCCTCTAACCTCCCCTCAAACCAACAACATATGAAGCCTCTAGACTGATTCTGAAGCAAAAAAAATCCACAATATCTGGAGAACAACATGATTCTAGAAGAAGATACTCTGGAAGAACCTCAAAACAGGTCTGTTTTAATGGGGCAGGGGGTGGCCTACTGAACCCAGACTGCAGCGCAGGGAGACCAGGGCAGGGAGCTGGAACAGGGAGCTGGAACAGGAGTCAGAACAGGAGTGGGAGCGTTGTGCTTTTCACACACCTGGGAGTCTTCTGCGGGCCTCTTGGAACAATTTGTCCTGATTGTGGGCAGGTGGTTTGGAGGGTCTGCCTTTTGAGGGGGATAGATTGTGAACCACTGAACCCCTGATGAGCATCAGAACTAGCTGCCATTACACAGCACCTTAAAGCAATCTATCAAACAACAGGACTGATAAGCACCAGAAATAATTCAATCAGCCAAGCTGCCCAGCCCCTGACATAATTCAATCAGCAGAACTGCCCAGTTCCTGAAATAACTCAATCAGCAGAACTGCCCCAGGGCAAATTAAAGCAGCTGTCCCACCTTTGCCCTAAACAGACCTCACACCTTTAAAAAAAATGAATAAAAAACCAAAAAGAGCTCTCACCATAGATAACTTTTATGGAGAGAGGGAAGAACAGACCTCAAATCCTGAGGTCCCTAAAGGTAAAGCAACTCCAGAAAAAGCCCCAAAGAGAGACATAAATTGGTCTCCATGTCACAAGGCTTTCTTTGAAGATTGCATAAAAAATCTTAAAAGAGAGTTAGAAGAAACATGGGGAAACGAAATGAGATCACTGCAAAATAAAATAGAAAAAATGGAAAAAGAATGCAATGAACAAAAAAATGTAATTGATCAATTGCAAAAGGAACTAAAAACAGTAACTGAAGAAAATAAGACATTAAAAATTAGAATTGAACAATTGGAAATTAATGACTCATCAAGACTTCAAGAATCAGTTGAACAAAAACAAAAAAATGAAAAGATAGAGAAAAACATGAAATATCTCCTAGGAAAAACAACTGACCTGGAAAATAGATCTAGGAGAGACAATCTAAGGATTATAGGGCTTCCTGAAAGCCATGATGAAAAAAAGAACCTGGACACTATCTTCCAGGAAATCATAAAAGAAAACTGCCCTGATATTTTACACCCAGAAAGCAAAATACTCCTTGAAACAATCCACCGATCACCTCCTGAAAGAAACCCAAAAATTAAGTCCCCCAGAAATATCGTGGCTAAATTCCAGAACTATCATACCAAGGAAAAGATATTAGAAGAAGCCAGAAAGAAAAAATTTAAATATCGGGGAGCTACAATTAGGATCACACAGGACCTAGCAGCTTCTACTTTGAAGGATTGAAGGGCCTGGAATCAGATATTCCAAAGGGCAAAGGAACTTGGATTACAGCCAAGAATAAGTTACCCAGCTAGAATGAGCATTATCTTCCAGGGAAGAAGGTGGTCATTCAATGATATAGGAGAATTTCACCTATTTCTACTGAAAAGACCAGAATTGAACAAAAAATTTGATCTACAAACACAGAACACAAGAGAAACATAAAAAGGTAACAAGAAAAAAAAAACTCTTGAGAACTATATTTATGTTATAGATACTTATAGAATGAGGGTTGATTTTATGAATCGATTATTACATTATGATTATGATATGATTACTGTGATTTTATGATTATTATCATATGATTACTGTGATTTTATGATTATTATTATATGTTTATTGTGATTTTATGAAAAATTTCTTTTAGAAATAATTACTAATATGTGAATGTTATGATTTTTTTTTGGTCTTCATGTGAATTAAAAGCAATACACATTCTGGTATTTTGGGGCTATTCCTCTTCTGTTAGGGATAAAAAAAATGGCTTCTCTTCTTTTTCAAATCTTCTCCTATGACTTGTAATTTAGTGAATGAATGCATGATGGCAACAATAGTAATGAAATCAACTGATGTAAAGATAGATTGGAGCTGGAAAACTCCCAAAGATCTATTATTCTATTGTGAGATATATATACACACACACATGTGTATGTATAGTTTGTGTATGTATGTGAGTGTGTTTATGTCTTTGACATTTTGTGTTCTCAATTAATGAATAAGAAAATGTCCCATACTATTAATTTTTATTATTATCAATTTTATTATTAATTTAGGATTTGGGCCAAACTTTATAGTAGGCAGAATTTTATTATTTGTTATATTTTATCAGCAATCTGTTTTCTATGTGGTGATGGCTGTGTAATCTGATCAAGAAATTGTTCTCTGGTAGAATTATGGAATATCCCATTTGAAAAGAAGTTCAGAGGTTATTTGGCCTTCTCTTAAGCAAATCAGTCCATTTTAACAATGACCATGTGAAGAAAGTGTTTTAATTAAAAAAAACAAAAAAAACCCAGAAAACCATAATGGCAACAATGGTGGATTGTTAGACATTGAGTGAAGCCAGCAAGAAAAAATATATTTTAGATCAGGAAATAAGAAAGAGACAGCATGGTACAGCCTTGGTTCTGCATCCTACCTCTAATATTTAATTAGTTATGTGTGTGATCATAGGTCAGTGACTATATTTCTCTGAACCTCAGTTTCCTTTATTATTAAATGAGTGTAAGACTTATGTTACTTATTTCTATTACTTATAGTAAAGCTATTATGAGAAAAGTTCTTTGTAGGTATGGTAAGTATACTTTACACTTAGGCAACTCTCAGGAGATTTAAGACACAAGTTAGGTGTTTAGGACAGGCTTATTGGTATCCATACCATGTCCAAAGGGTATTGATAAATCTTTCAAAGGAATAATATGTGTTAAATTTGTTTTTCCCTTTGTATACTATCTTAAAACAACAACTAGTTTTCATTTCCTTTTATGTAAACACATCATATTCTAGAATCTGCTGTCTTTTCCCCCCATCTTATCTTTCTCTCCATAAATCTTATTCATAGATGTCCTTCACATATCTTTAGCATTCTGTTATTTTTATATAAATAGCCTATCTAATCATTAAATATTTATTACAGTAAATAATTATTACTATGTGCTAGATACAGTGGTAAGCTCTGGGAACAACAAAAGAGGCAAAAGGACAGTCTCTACCCTTAAGTTACTTACAATTCAATGGAGGAGGCAATAAACAGAGAAATATGTGCAAATTATAGATAGAATAAATAGGGAATAATAAACAGAGAGAACTAAGAGGAGTTGGAAAAGGCTTCCTCTAGAAAATGGGGTTTTATTTGGAACTTAAAGGAAGCCAGGAAAGTCAGTTACTCTGTATAACTTCATGATAACTAGATAGATAGAGATTTATCAATAGATATATTATTTATCTACATAGAAATAAATGTTTTTCAAAGTCAGCAACTGGAATCACCAACCTATTACTCTTTTGCCATAAGTTGTCATCTACTGAAGTTCTGTCCTCTTCTATCTACTTTCCTTTCCTACTTCCATCCTTTCCTACTGTTTCATTCTTTTTCCAGTTTCTTAGTAGCACTTTAGAGCATTGTTATTACTCAGACTGATCATCATATCTATCTTTAAATAGTTTCTCTATTTTATTTTTTATTTTTAGTACTTTTATTTATAGTTTTTATAGTGTATTTATAGTATTTTCTATTTATCAACTCTATCTTTAAATAGTTTTTCAGTCTCCATTTTGCTAAAGCAAATTTGGGGCTTTTCAGACAAGTTTCTCAGCCCTTTGTCATAGCTCTGTTATAATGAATTAGTTCCATTAATATCTCTATCATTTATTTATCTGCTTATCTAAATTGTCTTGAACATAGAGGAAGATTATTACAACTCCCTTAATGTAGGAATCTCATGTAAATCACATAAAAATCTATATGGTACCGTTATAAAAGCATCTAATTCAGTGCTGAGAGTTGCTTTAAAAATTAATCATCTATTACTACAAGAAAAGATGCTGCTTTCATGGGAACATTTTCTCTACTGAGAATATAAAATGGGTAGGCAACAAGGCATACTTACAGTATCTTGATCTTAACTTTTAGCCCAGGAGGTATTGCATTTCCCCATTAAACAAATCTGCCACATATCCAGAAACCACACCTTCCCAGTACCAAGTGGTAACTTGATTGTTGAGCTTAAATAATTGTCTATTCTTTTCTACTGTCTCCATGGAGCAGTGCACTACCCATTAAAGCACTAGAGAAATAGAAATCATTTTTATAATTTTTGTCTGCTTGAATGTAGGCCAATTCCTAATCTTCCTGAATGTAGAAGAAGCACTGAATATGAGTCTCTGCTCTTATGGTATACTCCATTGGAAGTTAATATAGTAGGTAGCTTGATTGCTGGTAAGTACTGTGACTTTTCTGGATCTTTCATTACTTGTAAAATGAATGTTTTAGACAAGATGGTTTTTAAGTCTTTTCTGGCTCAAACATTCTATAATTTCAGGCTACCACGAATTCTTTCACAAACCATATGGCAATTCTGAAATATTTTGCATATACGTCAAATGTGCACAATGAATTAACTGTGAGAATTATTACCAGCATGTTTCTAAAGTTCAATACACATAACCCTAAATACTGCTGTATTAGAACAACTATCTCAAAGCTTTCTCATATTCAGAAACATCTTTAGCATGCTCTTATTGCTTCTATATTAAATTAAAAAAAAATCCTTGCTCTGGATTTTATAACTTTCTATAACTCCACCTCTACCTTTAGTAATAGTACACATCTCTTCACCCACCTCTTAGAAAACAGCTTATGGTAATATTAATATAATAATACATAGCACCAAATCTCTTTGTCTTTGCATGTGTCCCTTTTGTTTGAAAAGCTTTTTTCTCTTTCCCTCTGTCTTTTATAATTCCTAACATCTTTAGAGGCAAGGATGTGATGGGTATCTTTTACACAAAATCTTCCACGATCCTTCTAGAACAACCATATTTAGCGTAAATTCCACAGAGTATATACAGATTTATTTCAGAAGTTCTATTAACTTGGATGAAAAAAAAAGGTATTTTGATTTTTATTAACTTTTGGTTTCCTTCATAATCTTATTTGTTATATTTTAATATCATTCTGAGAAGTACATAGATTTTAAAAACTATCTGAGAGTTCCATGAAACCAATATTTTACAAAAATGGCACTTCACAATTTATTAAATTGATTGGAATTATCATAGTATTAAATAAATCCATTAATAACTTAATTAAAAGCCTTCACCATTTTCTTCCTATGATAAAATGCTCCAATTACTATTTTAAGATTTTTTTTTCTCTCCTCAACATAGATCATAGATCCTGACTTCCTAGATCTATACCTACAGAAACTAATGCCTTTGGAGGCTACACATCATGCCTATGCCACACAGTTTGGGAAGGGTAAGGGAATAAACATATATAAAAGATTTATTGTGTGCCAGAAATTGTGCTGCTTCACAGATATCTTATTTCATCCTCTTAACAGGCCTGAGAAGTGGGTGCTGTTATCTCTATTTTAGAGTTAAGAAAATTCAGGCAAAAAGAGATAAGTGATTTGCCTTGAGTCACACAGCTTGTAAGTATGTGAATCCGGATTTGAACTCAGATTTTACTAACCCCAGGTCTCATGCTGTATCCACTATGCCACCTAAGTACATCAGCTAGTTTACAGCATAAGTAAGATGAGAGCTTTGATCTCCTAGCACCCATTCCAGTTCTTTTTTTTCTTTCCCATTAACATGCCAACTGTTCCATATCTCATGTTTATGTAGCACTTTGTAGAAACAATATACTTTTACCTACTTGACTTCACTTTATGCTCACAATAACTCTGTGAAGTATATGGGGAAAATGTATTCTTAACTCTTTTCCAAATGGTTAAATGGAATGCTGGGGAATAAAATGCTTTGGCAAAGATCACATAATTATACTCGGAAAAGAATCAGGAATGGAACTCAAGACTTTGTCAATTCCATTAAATTGATCTTCCCATGTTGCTTTCTTTCTAACTAGAATATAATTTAGAGACATAATACAATGCTATTCTTGTGGTCCCTTTTACACAGGCACAGCTTTCGCTGTAAGTAGCTTCCTATTCCCAAATATCTCTTAACCAACTGTTCATAACTCAGTTCCTTTCTTATTGAGTCTGAAATTTTGATGTTTAGAATTTTTTCCCTTAGGTTAGACAATAAAGGAAAGAACATTGTCTCTAGGTCACAATTTATTCTTTTGACCAAAATCAGTTGTGTGATTTACAAAGGAAGTTGCACAGAAAGAATGAGTTTCAGAGAATGAAAATCTGTGACACTTCAGAGGCATAATCATTCCATAAAGGAATCAGCAGTCTAGCATCTCACTGGGTAGATTTCATGCCAGAGTATAAAATCGCTTTGACCATGAGTCTTGAAGCAGCTGTTACCAACTTTGTTGTTGTAGTAATTTACCTTTTCCAGAACTGATCTTGGGAAATAGCTACTAATATTAACTGCTCCCTTCTCAGAACTGTTCACTGAGGGCCTAGATGCAGATTTAATTGGAAAGAGAAGTCCCTTCTAGATACCTACAAACACTGTCTAAAGAAAACACTGATCACATGTTATCTGGCAGCAGCTCTTTAGCATATTTAAGAATATCAGATTAACTCCTTGAAATTGTCATTCTAAGTAGTTTAGAAACAAAATGGGGAAGATTAGAGTTACAGTGGATAGAGTATTGGGCCTGGAGTCAGGAATAATCATCTCCATGAGTTCACAACCAACTTTAGACACTTTCTAATTGTATGAGACTGAGGAAGTCATTTAACTTTGCTTCAATTTCTCATTTGTAAAATGAGCTGGAGAAGGAAATGGAAAACGACTCCAATATCTCTGTTAAGAAAATATCAAACTGTGGAAAATCCCAAATTTCTGACACATCTGAAATGACTGACCACAACCAACAACAATAGGAAGGGACAGACAAGGAACAAATCTAGTGAAGGAAAACAGGAACCAGAGAAAGGGTATCATGAGTGATGGACCATGTGGATGAAGGGAAGCAACTGCAAAGTGAAGAAAACCCTCAAATGAGAAATACATAAAAGGTCAAATATTCACTTCTGTGAGCCATTTAACTATATGAAATGAGAAAAAAATGAATAAATTTAAAAATGGATAGACTTTGATAGGCATTGAATCTTATTCTAACTTACATCTTTTGGTTTAAATATTCCTTAATGATTTTCATATAACATGTTGCTTTATAGGAAAATAATTAAATGGGGAGCTGTGTGCTTTATTTGATCTATTCCAAAATAAGATCATACTAATAAGGCTCATTCCATCAAGATGTTTTACTATTACTTAGGGTTGCTACATATATTGCATATTTTGTACCTCAGAAGGAGTAATAATCAACTTGGATATGATTCTTGGTTTTCTATTTCTAATTTCTAGTAAATAAAGGATGTTCTGCATAATTAGCCTAATTCTGAAGATAGGTAAATTTTGATAATGAGAATAACTGTTTTCAATAAACTAACCACTAATTTTACACAAGACATGATAGTATGAAAATTCAACTCAATTAATGATTCTTTATTATTAAACATTTACAATGTGTCAGATTTTGGTGAGACAGAGCAAAAAGAAATGTAAAATGTAAAACTGTAAAAAGCCCTGCCTTTAAAGAGCTTACATTCTACTAAGATGGTGAGAATTGATAACTGAAGAAAAGAACATAATTTCTGAAAGGAAAAACTTCATCTGCTGGGGAAGATTCAAAATTATTAGCAGCCAAGACAGAATAAGATTGAAATCTCTTCAATTCTTGAAGGATGGATTATATAATGATTTTATTTCTAGAATTTATTCCTCTAAATATTATGAAAAGGGAGAAAGCCTTGCCTTTGATAAGATATAATTACTTTATTTTTAATACAAAATTTAGAAACAATCTATCTGCCCAGTTATTGGAGATTTAATAAATTATGATACAGTAATGTAATTGAATATGATACCATAAAAATGATAAATAAGAAAGACATAAGTATAGAAGAATTTCTGTGAAGTGAGGCAAAGAGAAATGAGAACAAGTAATGCATGTATATTGATTATAAAAGTATAAAAAATGAAATATGAAGAAAGGAAACAAAACTAAAATTGGTAGCCTTTCTAACAGTCCTGGAAGAGGATGCAGAATGAAAATGTTTGAATTAATTTGAGTCTATTTCTTTCAGTGCTGGGTGGAAATAGGGGAATGGAGGTACCATATATTAGTTGGCCTCTTGTTTTTTTAAGTTTAATAGATTGTTGTTGAGGAAGTTCTAATCTTTTTTTTTTTTTTAAAGAACAGGATGAAACAATTATGTCTTGGTATTTGTAGCAAATGAGTATCAAAATGGAATAAATTGGCTTTCAACCTGATATTGAAAAGAAAGTCTTCTTGGAAGGGAAAATATTGAACACTAATTGCATAATCTATTTTATGCTTCTCTAATAAATCTAATATTCTAATCTGACTATACATCAATCTCAGGATTCCCATTTGCCTGGAAACATTATCAGTGTTTATATCTCAATGGCTAAGAGATTATTCCTCATTCAAGGGACTGATGTCATCTGATGATTATTGCTGCTGGATGGAGTTGGGGGGGGGTGAGGAGAAATTAAATTCCTCCCCCACTTTTCTCTGCATCAGTCTCTATGACTGACTCTTTTCTCTCTGTCAGAGACACATTTGTGCACACACACACACACACACACACATGAATTTCTTGTTCCTACTTCTCTAACAGGAACATTAATAATCTGAAGTACTTCATAGGGAGATTATCAAGAAAAATGAATATTTACAAAAAGAATCATATCCTTAGAAGAAAGGTTTCACATAAAAAGGATAATATTATTATTATCTTAATAACATTGCTTGCTTATATTAGCACGGATGCTACAAATCACTAATTATGTTTTGATTTATTTTATGACATTTAGTGGCCTGGACAAAGAGTTCCTGACTGGGGCCAAAAAGATGGTCTAGCTCTGATAGCTGATGGTACTTTGACTACATTATGAACCCAGCTGCTAGGTCTCAGGATATTAAACAAATCCTGATGGTTTTTGGGTATATTTTTTCTTCCTTGAGATCATGACCACATTCACCAGATGGAGAAGGACAAAAGCATAATTAGGGTCAGCTGATTGGACCTCTCCCCTTGGGTAAAATATTTGGAGAAGCAGGCTTTCTCTCCACAGCATTCCTCTGGTCTGTTGTCCTTCTGTCTCATAGTCTTCCTCCCTTGTTCATTCACTCAGCTTTTGTTTGCCAACCCATTACTTTGTTCCTCTTCTTTTTTTTTAACTCTCTAATATAGAGAATCACAGCATAATATTGTAGATTGAACAGTGTATTATGTAAAAAATGGTAAATAAAAAAGGAATATAAAAACACATGTGACTGATGGCAGGACACGATTAATAAGGAAGACAGAAATAGATGTGGCTGAGGTAGCATTCTTGGACCCGTTTTCAAAATAAGTACAAATGAGGAAGACAAAGGACTTAAAAAGATCTTAGAATATGAGAAACACAAGGATTTTCCTAGTCTTTATTTATATATAAACACACACACTCTCTTCACAGTCTGTCAAAAATAACACTTCTCACTGACACGGGAACAACCTCCCACTCTCCACATCTGCCAAATTACCTATCTATATGTCTTTTTCTTCAAAATGATGCTCAAATTTTGGGAAGACTTTTCTGATCAAAAGAGAGGGTAGGTGGTAAGGGAATATCAATTATTCCAGTAATTACAACTCTACTACGCTCTCCTTTTACCACTTCACCATTGCTCTCTCTCTTCTAACTTTTAGACCAGGTACATGTTGCAAACACAACACACGCAGATTAATGGAAATAGGCCATTCAATGAATGGATTGATCAGTAATGGAGAAGGAAATGACAAACCACTCCAGTGTCCAGAAAACATAAAATGGGATCTCAGAGTTGGGCAAAACTGAACAAGAAGGATAGCAAAAAAAAAAAAATCAATCAACAAACATTTTTTTCAACAAATATTTTTAAGTGCCTACTCTATGCCAGGCACTGTACTAACTATTGGAGAAACAAACAAACAAAAAAGCCAAAGATTTTCTCTGCCATTAAGTAGCTTATAATTTAATGGGAGACACAGCAAACCTAAAAAAAGAAAAAAAAAACAAAAAAAATATACAAACAAGTTGTATACTATAAACAGGAAATAATTAAGAATAGGAAGACATTAGAATTTATGTGAGTTAAGAAAGGTATTGTGTAGAAAATAGAGTTTTAATTGGGACTTAAAGGAAGTCAGGGAAACAAGTTCCCAGAACTGTTCCCAGAACAGTTCCTCAAACAAGTTTGAGAAGAGAGTTCTAGGCACGGGAAGATGGTCAAAGAAAATTCCTGGAGTGGAGAGCTGTAGTGTCTTATTCATGGAGCAGACAATGTGTCTATGGAAGTAAGCTATAAAAAGACTTCAAAGGTAGGAAGGGGGTGAATTAGGAATGACTTTTAATGCCAAACTGAGGATTTTTTTTATTTGACTCTAAAGGTAATAGGAAGTTAATCGAGTTTAATGAGTAGAAGGGATAACAGGGGTAGGGTTTTGGAGGATGGTAGCACCCTTAATACCATCAGAGAAGTAATGAATGAAGGGAACAGAATAAGGGAAAAGAAGATGAGTTTCATTGTGGACATGTTGAATTTAAGATGTCTACTGGACAAATATTTTAAGATATTTGAAAGTCAATTGAGAAGATAAAATTGGAGGTCAACAAAGAAGTTACATGTTATTAAAGCAGGACCTATAATGTTTGGTCTTTTATGTATCTTAAACTTTCAAAAAAATTCATTGAGATATTTCAAAATATTTATAGAATCATTAAATTTGAAGTATAGAAGGAATTATAGCAGATATTTAGACCAAGGAAACTAGAATAGTATAACATACAATAATTATTAGTATGTCATATAGTAATTTTACAATATGACCTATGGGTGGTAATATAGTTTCTACTTGAAAAAGACCAATGAGGAGAAACTGAGAGATCTCTGATACAGCTCTTTCAATGGTAGGACAGCTATAATTATCTAAAAGTTCTTCTTAGCACCAAAATGGATTTTGCTCTTTGTAATTTCCACAATCTATTGAATAAATGGGTAGGGGAAGAAGAAGAAGGAAAAGGAGGAGAAGAAAGAGGAGGAAAGGAGAAGAGAAGGATAGGAAGAAGCCGTAAGAAGAAAAGGAAGAAAGAGAAGGAGGAGGAGGAGGAGGAAAAGGAAGAGGAGGAAAAAAAGAAATATCATTGTCTAGTAGTCATGCTCCTAGTAATGAGTCCTTCTGAATTTCTAGAGTGGTGCACAATAACAATAACAACACAGGGCCTGCATTGGAAGGCTTCTTGGCTTGACAACTTTTAACAGCTTTGCTCCCATATCCTATGTGTAGGATTTTTCATACTATAGTAAAATAATAGGGTAAGACTTTGAGTGAAATAAAATTTCATTTAGAGAGAAGCCCACTCTATAAATATCATTAGACTTTCAAAAATTATCAGGGTATGTCCATAGTATTGACATGAAGACAAGGAGTGTAGGGGAAAAATAAAAATAATCTTTAGCAATTGGAGTTGTTTTAAATAGTTCAGGCTGTATTTTAAATATTTTTAATGTTTCAATGTGGGCTTGAATAAATCTTTGTTTCTTTAATGACTCGTGATGTGGTAAATGCGTGATTTTTTTTTTTCATCTCCCTCCTTCCCTCCCTATGTCTTGTTGTGTACTTGGCTTGTGTATGGTTTAATTGAAATTTGATTGTTTAAGCCTTTGAATAAAGTAACTTGAATAAAATGTACACAAAAATTGAAGGTCACTATGACTTTGAAAGATTTTCCCTGAGGAAAGCTATCTTGGTGTATCTTGGTGATTTTAGAGCATGTGCTCATCTTTGAAAGTAAGGAATGTTCTTTCAGTTATCCCTCTAAGCCAATCAAACTACAGATCCCATACAAAGAACAATAATGACAGCAATAATGTCTATAACAGTTTCTCATGGGGTTCTTGTAAGGATCAAATGAGATGATGCACTTAAAGTTCCATATAGGATTGATGATTATTTTTATTATGCATAGATTAATGCCTTGCTCAATGTAATACAGTAAGTAAATAGCAGGGCTGACCCTAAACTCAGATATTTGCCCTATTGGCTATAAGTCTGTGGTTCTCTTTGATTTTAACACTTGTGAAATTTTCATCTCATCCTACATTTGCTGGTGTACATCTCTGGCTATTTAACTGTGGCTATAGCTAAAGGATAAAACTGTCCATGACAAAGTGCCAGATATACAGAATCAGACACAATGCAGGGAATCTAACATCCTTGCTTTTTCCTTTTCAAAGCTTTAGGCATATGTTTTATAGCACTTTAAACTCATAAAAATGATTTTGCCAGAGGAAACTTTTCTTCTCTTTCTTATATTTAAAAAAAAGCCATTTCCAAATTCAGCCTGCCCTACCACCCCAAAATAGTTGTCCATCTTTCACTACTCCGGTTCTTTTTATGTTGGCTTTTCTACAAGGTTGAAGGGAGTGGAAATACTAAACTTTTTTGGTTTATTACCTTAAAACAATAAGATAATTCAGACAACAAAATCCAACTTGAGGAGATTCTTACACACTAAAGAGAGCCTTGTTTATCATTAATAAATCATTTTAATATCTTTGAAGGCAGAGGTTCTTTTTACATTGTCTTTGTTTCCCTAACACTTATAGTGCAAAGTACATGTTGTTGTTCAGTTGTTTCAGTCCTGTCCAAACTTTCATGACCCCATTTTGGGGTTTTATTGGCAAATATACTTGAGTGCTTTGCCATTTCCTTTTCCAGTTTATTTTACAGATGAGGAAAATGTGACAAAGTAAGTGACTTACCCGGGGTAACACACTTATTGAGTGTCTGAATCTATATTTGAACTTATGAAGATGAGTCTTCTTGATTGCAAGACCAGGGCTCTATCTACTACATCACCAAAGTATATACTAGGTACTTAAAAATGCATATTAATCATTTGTAAATAGGTTTTGCCAAACAACATATAGACTATTCTGACCTAACTTCTCATCCTTTATGTTTTTTGGGGTTTTTTTTGGTGGTATTGGTAATGGGGCTAGGGCCCCATTTTGGGGGCCCAATTTGGCCTAGGGCCAAAATTTCAAAATTTGGTGAACTCCCTTACAGAGGAGGTTCCTTCCCAGGTATATATCTGTACTTCCTCTATACCTTCCTAACTTAAATATTTGCCTGTGCCATAAAGTTGCCCATGGTTGCAAACATTTATGTACACATGTTTAAATTTATAAATGTGTCTGTATGAATGTATATGTATATCTGTATATGCACATATGTATGGTAATGTGTATGTATAAACATAAATGTATGAATATATGAATGTGTGTGTGTCTTTATATAATTAAATGGGGATTTTTTTTGAGTCCTTTTAAGAAAATAAATTGGAATGTGGAGGAACTTTTGGGAATGGTCCCAACAAGGAAGGGCTATAAATGAATGAATTTGAGAAAGTGAGTTTAGTCATGGAATGGAAAGATATAGCATATGGAAATTTTGGAATTTGGAGGACAGATTGATCATAATTTTGGGAAAAAAAAATAAGTACAGTGACTACTGCTGAATACAGGATGACAAGGAGATATTAATGACCCATATCATCTGAACTTAAATCCAGAACTGACTAGAACAGATATGGTAAGGGAAAAAAAAAATGACCAAGTCAGGGACCAACTCACGTTGAAGATGAAATAATTTATCTTTAATTTATTTGATCCTCTGGCTCTGATCTCTTATTAGCCTAAGACTTAACACCCTAAGTTCTTGTCTTCCTTTTAGGTACTTTTTACTTTGATCCTTTACTATTTACAAATACCTTTATTTTAGATCATTTTCTTTGTTTTTTTTTTGTATCATCTGATACTTACTAAAATCTAGATTTCTTCTGATGATAGACATTTCTTTCATCTTTCTTGAGGACGGGCTCTTCCTCCTATATCTTTCCCAAATCAAGCAAGTGTACACATATCCATATCAACACTCACAATCACACTCACCCTCACAACTCCCCTATTCCTCCATAGAAATATTCACACACACACACACACACACATACACACACACACACACACACACACACATACCCCTCACTCCTCTCACACAGGGCTGTTTTCAGTTACCTAAAGTATTAACATAATACCTGAGAAAAGGACACTCATTTCTATAGAGCTATTCTCATACTTTATCTTTTCATTAACAGAAAATTGTTACATGCCTATATAGATATGAATGTATAGCAGATTTCTCTATATTATAAAAATGAAACAATAATGAAGAAATAGAAAATAATTAGCACCAGAAATTTTTAATCATTTAAAAATTATAAAAGTTATTACAACTCTAAAAAGTAATTTTCAAACCATTTATTGAGGTCATTAAAATGAACAAAATATGATCCTAGCACACAATATGGTAAAATGGATAATACTGGACTTGGAGATGGGAGGAACTGGATTCAAATTCTGGGAAGAGTCATTGGATCTTAGCTCCTCCAAATTGCCTGTAAGTTATGTTTAACAGGAAGGTTTATGATGCTAACTGGAAGGGATATGTGCTGGATAGCAAGAAATAAGGAAACTGCAGACTGCATAATGATTTCCTTAAAACTAATTTCCAAACAGGACAGGGATGAATGGGTCAGTGAGTCAGAAGAACTTTCAATACTGCCCATAATTGACTAGTAAATA
Source organism: Myrmecobius fasciatus (assembly GCA_023553655.1). Taxonomy (NCBI): domain Eukaryota; kingdom Metazoa; phylum Chordata; class Mammalia; order Dasyuromorphia; family Myrmecobiidae; genus Myrmecobius; species Myrmecobius fasciatus. Next base: position 85,635 of record JAJPUD010004504.1, read on the forward strand.
GTATAACAGTGCTTTTATACCATCAAACTTGGTAAGTCCAGAAAAAGAAATTGGATGTGGGACTTCATCGGTATAAAGTAAGGAAATTTTCCCTACCAATATAGGCTGACTTTTTCTCTGCAATTTATAATCTTAGAGAGTTTCCAAGTGCACCAAGAGTTTAATGGATTTGTGTATGATCACACAGCAATTATATGTGAGACCTGTGTCTTGAACTTGGGTCTTCTGGCTTTAAGGTCAACTCTGTGATCTTTAGGCTGCAATCTTTCTCTAACCAATTCTAGAACCTAGCCAAATACAATTTAATGCATTTTTACAATGTTTGTTAAGTACACAAAATGCACAAAATACTGTGCTAGACTTTAGAAAAGATACAAAGAAAGCAGAACTGGGTCCCTAACTTCATGGAGTTTATAATTTAGAAGTATGCCAAGATGATAGCAAGTCTATCATTAAAACCCAGCATTCTTCCCAAAACATCATGCATGGTGTTTTGTTTATGTATCTTATTTTATATCTAGTATAGCAAGGATTATGTGGTGAAAACAAAAAAAATGTTGTGGTGATCAAGGGGCAGTAAACTTTTACAATTATCAAAAGTAAAAATTGTATCCTCCTTGTCTGCTTTGGGATGATCACAAATAAGAAGTCTATTGTATGCTTAATATTAACCAGCAGTGTGACACAACTATCAGAAATCCAGTGGAATCATAGGTTGCATTAATAAAAGTATTGCATGTAGAACAAGAAAACACATCGATAGGTAGGTAGGTGGGATAAGGAAGGATATGAAAATTATGTTATATGTGGAATAGTTCAAGGACAATTAGAAATGTTTAGCATGAAAGGAAGGCTTAATGGAATAGACAATAACTATCCTCAAAAACTGAAAGACTGATTTGGCTCTGGAAAGCAGAATTGAGGGAGAAATGAATGGGAATTAAGATGTTAGATATTGGTTCAGTGGAAGGAAAAACTTCCTAAGAATTACAACTTCTAGACATATAAAATCTTCCCTGAGGTGTAATGAGCTCTACATTATTGTATTCTCCTTGAAGTATTCAAGGAGATCAGAATGACTAAATGAGACATTATAGAGGACATGGCTTCTTGAATTGAGAGGTTGGTTGAGTTCAGCAGTGTCAGACTCATAAAAATGAATTCCTGCCAGACAAATATCGACTTAGAAAACTAGAGATTAATATTATTTATATGCTTTGTTTTTTTTTTATTTTGTTAAACATTTCCTAATTATATTTAATCTGAAATCTGATTTGGGCTGCATTTGGGAATTTGACACCTATGGATTAGATAATCACATTCCAAGTCAGATTCAATGCTTCTGAGTATAATGCTGGAGATCAGTTTACAGAAGTTTAATAACAGTAATAAATTCCTCATCCCCATGTGAAGAATAAGCCCTCTTCTTCTCAAAGGCCAGGATTTGATGATCCCTTGAGACTTTTCTGGGTAAATGGTTTAATGTAAATATGTATTATTTATCTAAATTTATATAATGGAAATAGCTGTAGACTATATGGTAAAGACACCTTTAGTTCTAGTCATTCTTCTGTCATTGACTTGTTATATCTTTGGCCAATTCAATTCAATTTAACAAGAAATTATTGAGTGATTATTGTATGTGAAACATTATGCTTGTCATTGAGGATTTTATAGAAAAGAATGAAATAATATCTGCTTTCAAGGAGTTTACTTTCTACTACAAAATAAAGTAAGTATACCAAGATAAGTAAACATAAATAATTGAGAAGAGAAAACACTAAGGAAAGGAGTATCAGGAAGTACTTCCCCAGGAGAAATGAGTTGCATCTTTAAGGAATTTAGTGATTTCAAGAATTTGATTTAAGGAACAATAGCATTCAAGTATGGAGAACAGTGTCTGTAAAGGCATGGAGTTGGAAGGAGGAATATTAATTAAAAACAAGAAGTAAATGAGATGATTGATAACTAGAGTATATAGAAGGGGAAATATGAAATAAATAGGTCTGGGGAAAATGGTTGAAGCCAGATTGTCAAGCGTTTTGAATAATTAATAAAGGAGTTAGTCTTTTAGTCTGAAACCAATAGAGAAGCATTCAAAGTTCCTGAAAAGGATACTAATGTGGTCAAGATATTTAACATCTCTCCAACATAATTTCCTTCTTGGTAAAATGAGAAATGAGAAGACATCTGAGTTTTGAGTGATTCTAAGGTATCCTAATGTCCAAAGTTTAAATTTCTTTTTATGTTAGATTCCATTAGTAGTTATACCAGAGAATATTGAGATGAAATGGAAGAAAAAAGATAAGTATTTATATAAAATCTACTATATTTTTCCACACAAGTATCTCATTTGATCCTCATAACACTTTGATTTGAGAAAGCACTTCATGCTGCTAGTGACAGACACCAAAAACTGATCATCTCATAAGTTCTATATACAAAATGGGATGGTTGGGATTCCCCATAGCCATCCAGAGACTTTTTCATAGTTCACTTTGATAATGAGGACATCACCAGATTTCTAGTCACTTAAGGTTACCACCTCAGATTTGTCTTTGATTTTTTCCCCTCATCCTCAGGAATCAGTTATTAAGATTTTTTTATTCTATACTCATAATATCTTTCTTGTCTTCTTCTTTAAATCTATTGACATAATCTACTCTAGCTTAGGGTCCCATCACTTTTTCATATGAACTACTGTTAGTATTTGTCTCCCACTTTGTTTCTCCTCTCCAATTCATCCTCCAAACATATTCCAAAATAAGCCCAGATCTGGTCACATTATATCTTCCTATTACTTTAATGATAAGATACAAAAGCAACTCCAGAATTTAGCTCCAATCTGCTGTTCATGTATTTTTGCTCAAGTTAAATTTCCCTATTTGTTTTTGTTATCTTCACTCACCATTTTATCTTCCACATTTGTTGCTAACTTTGCATGCATTTCCCTACATGCTTTGAAGAAATAAAGACAGGATATGTATTTGGCACTGTGATAAATACTGGGAATACAAATAGTCTTCTCTCTTCAAGGAGTTTACATTCTAATGAAGGAAAACTACACAAAAAGGGATCTGAAAAGTAGAGGGAGTCAAGAATCCCAGTATGGAGGTCATAGTTTTGAAATCCAGAAAGTTAGGATCAGGGTCAGGAGGGAAAGAAAAATAGGGTCTTATCCATAAAATTGAGGCTCCAAGAGCAACTCATCAAGGAAAAAGGGACCTTGTGAAGTGATATTCAAGAGTTACTAGACTTCAATGTCTGTTCCAAGTAAGGAAATCCAAGGGGCCAAGTGAGATTCTGGGATGAACCATGAGGAGGAGTTCTTTCATCCAACTTCTTAAAATCCTTAGCTTCTTTCAAAGTTCAATTCAGCTCAGGTCTCATCTCTTGGTGATTTCAAACAATGATAGTAGTGTCCATTCCTATCCTCAGATTATTTTATTTCTGACAAGTTGTTTACATGTTAAGCGAGTGAATTCAAATTATAATGAAACTTATTTAAACTTTTCTTCTCTTATTTCTGGGGTAGATAATATAGCTAAAATATGTTATACTATGAAAACTCCTTGAAAATAGGATCTTCTTTGTTTGTTAACTTTTTATCTCTATGACCTAGCAGAATATACTGCTTATATGAAGTGTTTGAATTTGAATGGCATGAAGTTGCATGTTTGGAGATAAATTTATTTGACTAACAAAGAAATTAAACACTTGTCTTTTTATGCTGACTCAACCCATTACTTTTTCTTGTTTCCATGTAACCTGGGATTTCTTATATTTTCTTTTCATACTCATTATAATTCCCTTTCCTTTTCTTAACCCTGAACTCCCCCATTGCCTTTGCTACCGCTGCTCCAATATTTATCAAGTCCTTATCACATAGATTATGACCTGAATATGGTTGTGAGGAGAGGAAATCTATCACAAACAATAACTGTTGGTTTTCTAAAATGAATTAATTTTTTAATTTTAACAAAAAAATATCATCATGACCATTTATAACCACCTTCTTTAGTCACCAACAAGATGTTTTCAAAACTGTACCACTAGGAGGAAATCAACTTTCAGTGGAGTGACTATTAGATGGCTGGAGATTGAGGAATATACTTTGTTATATAGGATTTTTTCCTTCAAATAAAATTCATGGTATCTACAAAAGCAAAACTGGGTGACATAACTGCCAAAAAAAGTTATTACAATTACAGCTGCAAAGACTATCCTCTGGGAAATAGAAATAGCCTCCTTATATAGCACTAACATTTCCAATGCTATTTACTGCAGAGGAATTCTACCTGTAATTATCTATCTGATAGGATATTTCAAAAGAAAAGGAAATAGAAGTTTCACAGAATCTTCATCAGAACTGGACTCTCCCAGTGTATAATTGGTCATTTAGACAGAGGTAGGAACTTTCCTGTTGCAGAGGAGGGAAGAAGAATAATAACTTCTCAGCCCTGGATAGGTTTTATTTTTAAACATGGAGTCATGGAGACTGTCCAATTGTTCTCTACATCATCTATTTCCAAAAGAATTTCATTAATTTGTTCTAGCTAACCCATAAGCATAATAAATAGAAATATCAAAGAAAGACATAGTATAACATTCTAACCATATTGTCTACCCTAGAAGTACCAAGCATTCAAATTCTATTGCAGTGAATACAACTCCAGTGGGCTGCCAAATGTATGTTTGTCTAAAAGGCAGTTTTATGGAAAATTCATATAAGGCAAACACACACATGGAGATAAAAAGAAGTGATACAATGACAATCTCAAGGTCTCCCTGAAGAACTTTAGAACCAATTATGAGATTTGAGAGATACTGGCATAGGACCACCCAACATGACATGCCTGCATGAAAGAAGATGCTGTGCTTTATGAGTAAAGCAGAATTTCAGCAGCTCAAGAGACACATGAGATGCATAAATTTAGGGATATTTTCACTCCAAATGTTCATTTAGACTATTTGTGCCTGACCTGTCTGCCTTCTGAGCTCATATTGGTCTGATCAGCCACAGTTGGACACCTTGAGCCTGACATAGCAATGTTATTTTGGTCCTTTGAGCACAAAGAACAACAATCAACTAACCCCAGAAATAAGAGGAGAAAAGTTGAATAAACTTCTGTTATTTAAATTTACTCACATTTACCTTCCATTTTTAGTTATTGGTCATAGCCTTCTATTAAATAATGTTCACGTCTATTTTCTACTGTTTGTGGAATCTGATTTTTACTGGATGATTAATTTAGTGGTTAATAAAAACTCAATCAAGTCAAAAGGTAAGAGACTTCTGAATCTATGTTGAAAATGTTTGCCTTAAGTTCCAGGAAAAAAATAGATAGATAGATAGATAGATACATAGATAGATAGATAGATAGATAGATACCATCCTTACAATTCAATGAAAAAGTACAGAATTCTTTTTTTTTTCCTGAGGCAAATTTCTGCCTTTGGGCAAATTTAGAACAAAAAGTAGAGCTAAAAGAGAATTTTGTTGTTGACAAATATAAAAATAGCAATATTCCACTACATGTCAAATTTGTGAATACTTACAGCAACATGGTTTTTCTATGAATATCACTAAAAATTGTGGTATACTATTTCACTGGAGCTATGAATGCCATGTTTAAAAAAAAAGATTTTTCTAAGATCTCATTCTAGTTGTTTTGCACACCTTTAGACCCAGCAGATATGTAGAATTCTTAATATATTCAATTTCATAAGTATTAGCAGTCTGGAGTGACAAACTTTATTGCTCTATTTGTGGCCTACCTCCTCTCACTCCTACACTACATTTGCATTTTCTGGTTTTGCTACTCATTTTATGTACATATTTATTACTCAGTTTCCCATCCTCCAAGTCATAAATTTGTTTATGATACATACTAGTAGACATTTGTGTTAACATGTTATAAATATGTTGATTTATTTTGGTAAGTAGGTAAAATAGAAAAAGATAAGTTGAACATTTGACTTCAGGATGTTGGTGCATTCTGACTTTTAATTTATGGTTATTATGATATTGACAGATATACAATGGTAATAATACCCTGGTCTTTTAAGTAGGGACAATTAAGGAATTCACTCATTCATTCTGTCAGAGTGGCTACAATAAGCTTCTTTAGTGTCATTACAGCATGCTACGTGGAACAGATCTTAATATCCTAGGCTCCCAAGGCTGCATGAGACATCAGAGCTCACAGAGTTCTCAGAAAAAAAAAATAACAACAATAACACACAAAACAAAACTATATAAACTATCCCAGGAAATATGACTATTCAGAAGATTCCCCAACCAACTATAAAGGCCTCCTCACTGATCTCTGACATTTCATTTTCATTTGCTTTCCCATGATTATTGATTAGAAATTTTTTTATTTTAAGCAGCTAAATGGCATAATGGATCATGTTTTGGACCCTACTAAGGGTGGTTGTGAAATTAGATAATTTTTGAAAAATATTTTGAAAACTTTAAAATATTCTATAAATAATAGCTATTTTATTATTTAACAAATAAGTTCCAAAGATACATTCCTTAAATTGGAAGGTAAATGTGATATCATTAGGCAGCCTTTAATCCCTATACTGTATAATACTAGCAGCTGTGTCTGTTTGCATCTACAAATACAAATTATGAGGCACTCCCCCAGCTCCTCACTTGTGTTTAGTTCTTTCAAAGCTCACAGTAAAGTTTGAGGACCTGAAATGTTGACCTGAATGGCTATTTTTTTATGATAATAATGAATGAATATGTGCACAAAATTGACTAAAAACAATAGCTAAAATAACCATCTAGACATTATTGTTCAATAAAATGATAGATAGGAGGAAATTTAGAGACACAGAAAGAGTTTTATGCACTGTCACAGAACAAAGGAAGAACACAAGGAGAACAAAGAGCAACATGATTATGATAATGTAAATGAAAACCAGGATAAAAGGCAGCCTAGCTCAGACTGCTTTTAATGGCTAATCCCAGCCCCAGAGAATCAAAGATAATGCATGCTTTCCTTCTTCCACTGAGAGGAAAGGGAAGGGGATTATTGGTGCAGAATGTTGCATATGCTGTCAGATGAAGTCATTCTGTTAGTTGCTTTTCATTGTGACAAAGGAGAATTTAATGTAGAAGAGGAACATGATGAAAAATTACTGTGATGCAAAAAGAAAAAAAAAGCCAGTAAACTTTAAAAAAATATACAATGAAATAACTATTCAGAATGGCAAAGCATTCTAATAAAAGAAACTGAAAAAGACAAAGTTTTGAGAACTCAAAGAAGGGTGCACTTTTTTAAGATAAAGAAACTTAATTTAGTAGTTAAAATAATCATAAGAGAAGAATTGGACTGTTAGCTATTGATTATATTATTGTTCTTTTATAACATGGAGCAGGTTATTTTATTATTATTCTAGCAGGGAAAGGGGAAGAAAGCACTTTTAAAGATTTATTCAAAATTACTCAGAATACTTCTTGGCATCAGATATCTCTCACAAAACAATATTTTGGTAAGTTATGTATAAATGAATCAGAAACATATGTTTGATATTTCTATGAAAATAGCCTTGCACAAAATGAGTCAGGGATAAGAATTGATCAAATGTGACTTTATTAAAATGAAATAGAGCATTTGGCATTGAGGTGTAGAAGAATAAGTTGAAAAAAAGTTTATTTCATTTTTGATTATCCTTTGTGAGTTTACTTCTAATGGGTGAAAACTTCTTTGGAATACCATATATAACTTCCCTTTATCTTTCCTTGGATTTGACTCACAGATTTGCTGGGGCTAAACTCTAGCTGACAAGCTGATTATTAAATTTTCAGTAAGAATATTGACATCTTAGAAATTGGGAAATGCTACAAATCAGGGCTCAAGTTATTGTTTTGTTGATTGTTCTAGACTAAAAAGTCTTAAAGAAAATGATTCAGATTAAATTTAAAAATATGTTATATGTAGATTTTTTTCAAGGAGCTGATTGATTCATATTTAATAGTATGCTCTTAGTCTGATCCATTCCACTTAGACTTTTTTGGTTGTTTTTTTAGTGGTGAGTTTGGGAATAGTATATTATATTGGAACATTACGCTGAGATTTCATAGATCTGAATCCCAGTCTCATCTCTTGCTATTAATTGACTCTGTTACCAAATTACTTTTCTGCATCTCGGGTATTTAAACTAGATGATTTCTCATGTACCTCCCACTTCTGACTCTGTACTTCTGATCTGCTAGCCAGCCATCCTACACTCCATATCAATATACTGTTCCCTCTGTTACCTGTGCTTACCTGTTTTGACTATTTCCATTTCTGACTCATTACCTAATTCAAATTTCACTCTTAAAATACAATTCCTGTTTCAAAATTGTTTAAATATTCTAATTCTCCTTGACTGACCATTTACTTTTATGTATTTGTCTCTCATTCATTTATTAAACATCAATGTATTATATGGTCCAATTATAATGGACTATAGATCCATATTGGGATTACAAGGACAAATATAAACATTCCTTGCCATTGATGACACAGTAGATACATCACTGGCCCTGAAGTAGTTACAACCTAAGTTCATATCTGGCCCTTCAGGAACTTACTAGTTGTGACTTGAGGCAAATCACTTGACTTCCTCCCCAGTTTTATCCTTCTTCCTCCCCAGTTTTATCCTCTATAAAATGGGGATAATAATAGAATCAATGTTGTTGAGGAACAAATAAGCTAATATTCTTCAAATGCTTTGCAAATATTAAATTTTTATATAAATGCTATAATAATAGTTATTGATATAAATAAAAAACACAGATAAAATAAATAAAAAGAAATTAGGACAAGGAGGGCATTAATAATGGTAGGGGAAATGTTATTTATGAAGATAAGCAATTTGGTAAACTATGTCATACTTGAAGTCATATAAATTACCCTTAAAAAGGTAGACTGATACCAGACAGTAAAGAGATTTAGAAGCTAGAGAAGTTATAGATGTATGTTTATTTATGATGCTAGTGGGAACCCGTGAATAGTTAATTAATAGGTGGGACATGTCTGTGGGACAAATCACATCAGAATATTCTTTCTCATAGAGCAGAAAGAGGTCATGTGTATCACGACATTCTGTTTAGTCACTAACATTCTGGAAGCTTAAAAAAATAGTAAACAACTGTCAGTATGATGACTCAGAATAGTTTCCTATTTTAGACTCTGTCAATAGAAAGATCTAAATTACAGGAAAGTAAAAATGAAATAAGACCACATCATTAGGCTATGGGACATCTTAATGACCAAACTGGATGAAACATCATGTGATATTTGCCTCTACTTTAAACTACTAATTATTTATGTATATGTATGTTTGCATATGATATTTATACTATATATTACATACATCTACATACACGCACACACACACACACACCCTTTATATTTTGTTTATTACCCATAATTGTTGCATGTCCCATGTCATATAAGCTTCTTCAGAGCAGGATCTGTTTTTGCTTTTTTGTATCCAGAAAGAATAGTCCAGCAGTGGTATATAATCGATACTCAATACATTTTTGCTGACTTCCTAATTCTAATATTTTGATAATATTCTGGCTAAGTAGCTGATGCTAACCAAATACTGTTTGTTTTTACCTTCCCATACATTTCACTTAACTAATTGAACCTCCTTGCCTGATGGAAAGATAGCTAATTTCCTGCATCTTTAGAACATTTTGTTTTATGATATAAAGCCTTTCTTCAATTTATTTGTGCTATTATTGTTTAAGCTTGCAATAGGTAAAAAAAAATTGGATTTTACCAGTTGGACTATGTTGATGAACCCACTAATAAAACCCTTTGAAAATCTCATAATCCTAATAATCACATCAAGGAGCATAAGACAAGAATTTGCGATTAGAATAGACATTCAATCTAGGGTTTGCTGAACACATTTTATCAGGTCTTTAAATTTTTTTCTTTCCCTTTATTTAACAGCATTCTGAAAAAGAATGCATTTACTTCACCAGCCTGCTAAAGAGGTCCATACTCATGATAGACAATAAAGATTAAGAACCCTTGGATTAGAATTTGTGGAATGTGCAAACATATTTTTATTATTTGGAAAGATTCACATCACTTGTGAAATTAGACATCAATTTTCACTAACAAGTTTGGACTAGATCAGGGTTTCTTTAATGTTTTCCACTTATAACCAAGAACTTTTTACACAATCCTAGGTATAGGTATAAGAGATATAAGAAATAGGTAGACAAATCAAACATTTACTGATTTATTTTAAAACAATTCTTTGCTATACATATAATTTTATGATTTATTAAAGATGAAAGCATATTTATATACTAATGAGATACATGTGATTGTTTATTTTTACTTAAAGAATTGTCTTGGAATATTTGATGCTTTTTACTATTGGCAAATTTTTTTGCAAGCCCCACATTTAGTTACACTACTCCAAATGGGGTTAGGACCCACAGTTTAAGAAGCTTTGGAGTAGATTATTTCTAAGAATGAAATGATCAAAGGTTAGAACTGGAAAAGAACTTAGAAATCACTGAATCCAGCTCCTTTATGTTTCAGAGGAGGAAACTGAGACCCAGAGAAGCTAAGTGATTTATCTGTGTTCATGTAATAGCTATCAGAAGTGAAATCTGAGCTATTCTTTTCATTTCATTTTAATAGTTTACAATTTTAATGTTGCTTCTAATTCTTTTATAATTAAGTTGAATGAAAGACTATGTGGGATCATAGAGAGAAGATGAGAAAATTTGCATTCATAGTAATTGTTTGACCTTAGGCAAATAATTTAACTCTTTCTTTGCCTGAGCAGACACTTTATACAAGGCATAGATGAGTTGCTGATCTTCATTGGTTTAGGGAATCATTTTTTTTTTTTCTAAGAATCTCCTACATTGATACATTGATGAAATCACAGCTCTAGGGACGCCTGCACATACGCAATATGTTGTTGTACTTGTTCATCCTTTGTACTCAAAAAGGATTGATGATATCATATCATGTATACATATAATCAAGATATTCATATGTGTGTGCTGTATGTAAATATGGCCATATATAGACGTGCTTATCCAGATCTTAAATTTAATCAGAAGAGAGAATTCCCAGTGGAGAAATAACTCTTTAAATATCTCTATTTCTATCATATCTATTTCTACATGTATAGAACTATGGCACAATAGCATTATTAAAACACTAGCTAAGAAATCTGTCACAGGCTAACTGCACCCACTGCCGTTTGTCCAATTTTCTTAAATATTGTGCACAATCCCCACTTGTCCCCTGGCTTACTGAGAAGAAATTGCTTATACCTCTTCTACTTGTGCATTTTAATCCCTTTACTTATATTTTCCTTGTTTAAATTCCTTATTTATTTACATATTCCTTATCCTTGTCTCTGGATCATATTCTGAAAATACTAGTCTCTAAAATGCCTTCTTTTAGTTTTTTTCTCTCCTCCTCCTCCTTCCACTCTTATATCCCCCCACCTCCAATCTCCTGGAAACCCTCAGCTTCCCTCTGTGACCTTTCATCCATGCAAGCTTGAAAATTAGATTCAAATTGCTATCTGTATCTTCATTTCACTCTCAATATTGGAAACCTCACAAGCATGAACTAATTCTCCCCGTCTAGTTCCATATTTACCTACTAACTCATTAAAAAGTGGCTTCAGCACTGGAGCAAGAGATCATATATTATAGAGAGAAAGCAATTTACTTTGCAAGTTGGTGTTCATGCTTTTTTTGCATTACCATGACAGACACTCATCCTTGGGATAAGTCTATCCTAGACTGGGATCCTTCTCTTGTCACATTCCATTCTACAGTTAACTTTCACCTTTTTGGTCATGGGTTTCATCTTGTACTCAAGTGGAACAGTATTGTAAAAAGTGAATAGATTGTAAAAAGGGGCACAAAGTACAAAGAAATCAGAAAAGTAGGATTCTAGTTCCAGTTCTTCCATTAACTTTTTGTAGGCCATTGAACAAGTAACTACTATGTTTGGACTCTAGATTCTCCATATGTACCCTCTTAAAATAAGCTGGAACTGATTTTGTCAGTGAAAGCCTCATATGGAATTTTCCTCAACTGATATAAATTATCATCTCACCTGAAACTTATTTTAACGATTTGGGGTGAAGATGAGGGTGAGTGGATTTATGTGAAACTAGGATACATTTCACTCCCAATTTCACTGTCCATGATTACACAACTAGTGTAAATTAAATGTGAGAGTTGAATCTAGGTTTTCCTGATGCCAAGGATAGTGTTCTATCAACTATGACCCATTACTTCTAGATGAATAAATATTTACAAACACACATATTTATTTATACATTCAAACATATGTGTTTATGTTTGTAGAATATTCATGCAATATGTCTATATATACATTTGAATGCTCAAATGAATATAAACAATACCCATACATCTACATGCATATATCCTGAATATGTAAATTTTATTATCCAATGGTAATCTGCCAAGATGAAGAGACTTTTCATTTGAATAACCACAGTAGCTCAACCAGCAGAACGACAAATACATTACCTCCTCTTTTGAAACACCACTAATATTTGAGCTCTGACACTTTTGTCTATAAAGATGACAGGTTTATTTTTGTATTAAATTCTCATCCTCCCTAAGGCCTGTCAGCTCTGTGATGGGGAGGTCAAGAAAGAGGCTAGAGAATGGAAAGAAGGTACCCACTGAGAGAAGCAGGGAGAGCATTTAGACAGGCAAGGTCTTGATTTCAACCTTTCCTTCTTAACTCTTCTTTGCCTGTGTTTATATGTCATTTCAGAAATGTATTAAGTAGTGAACAATTTAATCATCTCTCCATTCCCCCTTAATATTTACTAAATAGCTTTTGGTTATGAAGGATGATTTCAGTCAAGCCACTGAAAACATCAATTACCCATCAAGTGGCATAATGCTACCCATTCTATGTGCATGATGTGAATGGATCATTTAACTTTATATGGGGCACTATGGCATAAAGAGGAAAAAATAGCATTTGCCCCATCCCTGGTGTGGGGGGGTTATAATGTAGTAGCTCCATTAAAATATGCATGCAAATAGCTCCACTACAAAGAAGGCAGTAAACATCCAGAAGAGATTCATATGAAATTCTAGAAGGGAGAGAATATATCCAACTTTGGGCACTGCAGGATGGAAGGATGGCAAAACAGGGAGGAAGGATTAAGGCAGAGCAATCAGAATGGTGGACAGAAAGACATAAAGAAAGAGTAGGTGTTTGTAAGGGAGAAGGACAGAAGGATTGGAAATCAGAGGAGAGCTAGAGAGATAAGGATGAATTTTTCTTCTGTTTAAGTCAGAGAACAGGATCCTGTGAGCAAAGGATCACATGTGTCACCATGTCTAACCTGTGTAGATTTAGATGGCACTTTATCAAGTATTTTATCAAGCTGAAAGGGCCAACCATGTAATAGAATACTAAAATTCAGGAACTGAATTGTCTATTTTTGATTGTCTAAGTTGATCAGATTAGTCAGAAAAGCACAGTCTTCATTCACTCTGCTTCATTTGTGTTGTTGACACCAAATCTGAGAGTGCTTCCACATTAATATCAACAGAATTTTTAAAGTTTAAAAAAAGAAAAGAAAATCTACAGATGGAACCATTTTTCAGGGATAATTTAGGCAAAGACAGTCAATTGCTCGACTGAATTCAAACTTTTTTTTTTATTTTTACTGACTCATTCAAATGATTTTATGTGTGAAGGTGATTTTTTTTCTCCAAACTTTCTGTTTTATAAAGGTTTTAATTACATTAGGGTATTCTCTGCTATTAGTGCCATAATGTATAATGAGTTTCCTAGTTTTAACGTAACAGTTCATTAATTAAATGCTATTTGTTTCTTTATTTGAAGAAAGATATGTGCGTGTTTTTATGTGTATATCTTTGTGGGGAGAGAGGAACAGAGAAAGACAGACAAAGACAGGGATATATAGAGAGACAGAGTCAGAATCAGAGACAGAATCAGAGAAATAGAGACACAGAGAGATCGAGAGAGAGAGAGAGAGAGAGAGAGAGAGAGAGAGAGAGAGAAAGAGAGAGAGATGCATAAATACCCATAATATATCAAACAGCACAAGCAGTGTTCCCCAGTGAACTGGGGGGGTTTACTGGGAGGTTTACTGTATAAATTACAGAAGCAGCAGAGGAGAATGAAAGAATGAACACTGAAATTAATGAGTATTATAAAAAGAGATAGATAAATACTATGGGATTTTTCAAAGTTCAGAATTATAGTTTTCTTAAGGTTCATTTACCCATTTTCTATTTAAACGTATTTATGGAATGATGTCCAATAATAGGGAGGAAACATGGGGCAGCTAGATAGTGAAATAGAGTATCAGCCCTGAAATCAGGAGAACCTGAGTTCAAATCCTTCTTCAGACACTTAACATTTACTAGCTATGTGACTCCAGGCAAGTCACTTTACCCAATTCCCTTGCTAAAATTTCTTTTTTTTCTTTTTTTTTTTTAAATAGGGAGGTATCATAATGAAAAGAGATCTGATAATGGAGTTGGAGGACCTGGATTCAAATCATATCTTAAACATTTACTAGTGTGTCTTTGGGAAAGTCACTTAATTTCCTTGACCCCTATTTTCCTCATCTGTAAAATAGTGGATTTGTATCAACTTTATGACCAATGAGGTCCCCTTCAGCTACTTCTTGATCATTTCTCTTTGCCATTTTTTTGTTGATATTTTCTTTTCTACTATGCTTGTGGCACTATTATTATCATTTTTGACTCTCCCCAATTTTCTAAAGAAAGATTAAATTTAACAGGTAGTAGAAGGATGTAAGTAAAACAAGCTTTTGTCTTCTTCCATTTCCCTCCTAATGTCTCTTGCTGTAACTCTAGAAATATCCCATTTTAATTTGATTTGAGTCACAAGGGACCTTAGGAAACATCTAGTGCAATGTCCCCATTTTACAGGTCCAAAAATAAAAGCCCCAAGATCATAGGGCAATTTAGTGGCAAAGCAAGATTCAAATCCAGATATTCTGCCTCACAGTCTATTTCCTCCTGCTTCACATGCCTTCCTTATCCTGTCTCTATCTTAAAGAATTTCACTCCCAAATATTTCTCCACTCTGGTTCCCTGGCTTTTCCAGTAAGGAAATATTGGAAATTGTATAACTTACTTCAACAAGGTTTTATTAGATGGACTACTATGCAGTGGTCACAGGACAAAATGAAAAGACAGAAATTAAACAACCCCCTGTTCTGCAATTACTTAAATTCTGCTGTTAGTATACAATTGGTACATCCACAAATATAGTACATGAACAATTAAAGAAGGTAGCACTAAAAACAGGTGCAGAGGGTAAGAGGGATCACCCTCCAAAAAAACCCCAAAACCAAAAACAAACAAAGAAAAACAGTTTCAGAATAGGAGGCAGCACCTGAGCAAGAGCCTTGGAAGAAGATAAAGATTCTGAAAAGTAAGACTGGAACAAAGTACATTCCAGGCACTCCATAAATTGGTGAAAAAGGAAAGGGTTCAGTGAGGAGGTACAAAATCAGTGAGAGTTGGTGTAGTTCATATCAGAACTAGTTTTCAACCAGATAGATAACTTTGACTATATTAAGTTAAAAAGTTTTTGTACAAACAAAACCAATGCAGTCAAGATTAGGAGGGAAGCAATAAATTGGGAAATCATCTTTACATTTGAGGGTTCTGATAAAGGTCTCATCTCTAAAATATATAGAGAATTGTCTCATATTTATAAAAATTCAAGCCATTCTCCAATCGATAAATGGTCAAAGGACATGAACAGACAATTTTCAGAGGATGAAATTAAAACTATTTGTAGTCATATGAAAAGGTGCTCCAAATCACTATTGATCAGAGAAATGCAAATCAAGACAACCCTGAGGTACCACTACACACCTGTCAGATTGGCTAAAATGACAGGAAAAGTTAATGATGAATGTTGGAGGGGATGTGGGAAAACTGGGACACTGATACATTGTTGGTGGAGCTGTGAACGGATACAGCCATTCTGGAGAACAATTTGGAACTATGCTCAAAAAGTTATCAAACTGTGCATACCCTTTGACCCAGCAGCATTTCTATTGGGCTTATATCCCAAAGAAATCATAAAGGAAGGAAAGGACCCCACATGTGCAAGAATGTTTGTGGCAGCTCTTTTTGTAGTGGCTAGAAACTGGAAACTGAATAGATGCCCTTCAATTGGAGAGTGGCTGAATAAATTATGGTATATGAATATTATGGAATATTATTGTACTATGAGAAATGACCAGCAGGATGATTTCAGAGAGGCCTGGAGAGACTTACATGAACTGATGCTGAGTGAAATGAGCAGAACCAGGAGATCATTATACATGGCAACAACAGTACTATATGATGATCAATTCTGATGGACATGGCTCTCTTCAACAATGAAATGTTTCAAACCACCTCCAATTGTTCACTGAAGAAAGCCATATACACCCAGAGAAAGGGATGTGAAATGTGGACCACAACATAACATTCTCATACTCCTTGATTGATGTTTGGTTACATTGTGTTTCCTTTATCTGATATATCCTTTGTGTAGATAAGATTTTTCTTGCACAACAATGATAAGTTTGGAAATATGTATACATATATTCGATTTGCCAAGTATTTTAACATAATTAACATGTAGTGGATATCCTGCCATCTAGGGGAGGGGTGGGAAGTTGGGGGGAAAAATCTGTAACAGAAAGCTATGTAAGGGTTAATGTTGAAGAATTAGCCATACATAAGTTTTGCAAATAAAATAAAATTAAAAAAAAAAGAACTAGTTTTCAGTAAAATGGTAGTTTGGGAAGGCTGTGGCAATTGGTTTGAAGAGTGGTATTCTATAATAATGGATAACTTCAGGTAGCATATTGACTTTGAAATCCATAAAAAAATTATCTATTGTATATTGTATTTTTATTTATTTAATTAAAATTTTCTCATTCAAAGCAATCCTTATAGACTTTGGACAGAAAATGCCATTTGCACCCAGAAAAAGAACTAAGGAGACTGAATGTAAATCAATACATGCTATCTTTACTTCTTTTTTATGTTTTTTTTTTTTTATCTCTTCCATGGTTTTTCCTTTTTGCTGATTTTTTTCTCTTCCAATATGATATATAAAGGAATGTATATTAAAAATAAAAACATTGGGGCAGCTAGGTGGCGCAGTGGTTAGAGCACCAGCCCTGAAGTCAGGAAGACCTGAGTTCAAATCTGGTCTCAGACACTTCCTAGCTGTGTGACCCTGGGCAAGTCACTTAACCCCAATTGCCTCAGCAAAAAGCAAAAAAAATAAAAAAAAATAAAAACATTTACTAGGAAAAAAATTTCTCAATTATATTTTAATCTGGTTAAGGATTTTAGAGTTTTGCCACCATATGCCACCCTGCAAAATGTATTTCTTTGTGTTAAAGGATAATACTTTTTTTTTATTTAAAGCTTTTTATTTGTATGACATGTGTATGGGTAGTTTCCCAACATTGATCTTTACAGAGCTTTCCATTACAAATTTTACCCCCAGTCCCCTCCCCTCCCCTAGATGGCAGGAAGTCCACTACATATTAATAATGTTGAAATGCTTGAGAAGTTATGCAAGAAAAATCCTATCTACAAGAAAAAAAAAGAATCAGAGAAAGGCAACACAATGCAAGCAAATGTCAATAGAGATCATGAAAATGTTACGTTGTGGTCCATATTTCATATCCCTCTCTCTGGGTGTATATGGTTTTCTTCATTGAACAATTTAAACTGGTTTGAGACAATTCTTTGTTGCTAAAGGATAATACTTAAGAGAAGTAGGCCTTGGATTTGATTCAGGGAAACCAATGACTTTTTCATAAAGAGAAACCATGTTCTACAATCATAGGCCACACAGAGCCAAGTATTTCATAAATATGTGCTACTGTTCACATAGTGGATCTCATGAGACTATGGACACACCCCTACTCTGGAAAAACAACTTATATAGAGATAAAGCACTTTAAAATATATAGAGTATTTGTATATACATGACGATATTAAAGTTTCACATCAGGCCTCTGGTTTGCAAAATGCTTTTCATAGATTAGGTATGTGAAATAATTGTAGCTTGCACTTACTGCTGTGTCTCTTACTGTTTTGGTTATTATTGTAATTATTATAATTTGAATGAGAACATTCCAGCTTCATTCTCTAGAATATTATTCCAGAATATTTTATCAGGTTAGCTAATTGCATTTTGTAAGGCACAAAGAACCTGACCCTAAAGGGTAAAATACAGGACAGGCACATTACAGTGATGGCAGAAGTTGGAGGTTAAGGGCAAAGCAGAACAATGACAAGAATGACAGCAAGTTTTCCACAAATAGGAATGTGCAATGTACATAGTGGGTATCTTATGGTGTTTCCCTCTCTTTAAGGGAGGTGCTCTGATCATTATTTGGGGCAGTAAGATAGTGTTACATTAAACAGTTCAGAGCAGAAAAGTAAGACTTCCAGAATAGTCAATTTAAAAGGGAGGCAAGAATTAGTCAGGTCATTCAGAGAAAAGGGGGAGATTGCTGCAAAGAGTAGCAGTAAGCATCAGAGGCAGGATTTGAAGCCAGGACATCTGACTCCAGATCTAGTAGTACTATTTCTACTATACCTTAAAAGAAATTAAAATCAATACAACTCATATCCAGTTTTATCTTATACCCAGGAAATTGACAAAGATGATAAAAGAGGGACAAAGTCAATATTTAGTGATCTTTTGGACCCAAGGTACAATATTAGTTAGAGCAACTCTGAAATAATTCAACCATTCTAGAAAACCAGTTGGAATTATAAGACAAAAATTATCGATCTAAATCTTATACTTTGACCTAAGGAAAACTTGGTATATGCCATTAGGTAGTTAAAGGTTGAAAGGTCCTCAAATCTTCATTGCAGCCCTTGTTGGGGCCATTGCTTGAGGAAGAGCTTACCAAAGTGTAGCACATGAAATAATAGTATATAATTGTATAATAAGAAACAATGAATAGAAGGAATTCAGTGAGACTTGGGATGATCTGTATGAAATGCAGTGAAGAAAGTACACCTGGATAATGCAGTCAATAAATGCAGAAATATAAATAAAACCAAGTGCAAAAGGCAACTAAGTTCAGGTTAAATGCATTGATCAATCTTGCAACTAGAGGAAAGATGAAACATTCTTCTCTGTTCACATCAGAAAGGTGAAGGACTCTATGAAATGCTACATGTACTGTTAGATGAGATCATTGAATTGACCACTTTTCTTTAATTGGTTTTTGTTAGTTATCAGACACAACAGTGGTGGAATACAAGATATGGTTCTATTGTGGTATTGATACTGATTTTCAGAAAATGATTCTTGTATAAACATGACAACATTTTTTTTTTTTTTTTTTTTTTGCTGAGGCAATTGGAGTTAAGTGACTTGCCCAGGGTCACACAGCTGGGACATGTTAAGTGTCTTGAGACCAGATTTGAACTCAGGTCCTCCTGACTTCAGGGCTGGTGCTCCATCCACTGCACCACCTAGCTGCCCCATGACAACATTTTTAATAAAAAAAATAATAAATACCCTCATTATTTCAACCCCAGGGATATATTTTTAACCAGATATTCAGGGTCATGGATGGTACTCCCATTGCATTCATGATAAGCATACTACTGAAAAACCTCTAAGGGAAGAGGTAAATGTTATTCTGGGGTTGGGACTTCATATGTTGATATAGAGTTTTAATGTGGGACTGTGCATATGAGACATGTGGCTTCTATTTGAAGTATGTTTGATCTTGCCATGGAATAGAGTCATTGGCATCTTCATGAGAATGGGTTACAATATTATTTATTTATAGGAAGAAAAATTTAGGCTAGACATGAGAATAATTGAGATAAAAATGCTGTAGATGTCAAAACACATAATTGAGGGAAATTATAAATCTTATTCCTGGAAAACATTAAATCTAGAATGGGCAGCTATTGTTTTAAAGATATTAGAAGAACTGGTTTCCGGGTGGCCTCTTCAAGAGCTTGTTCAGCAGGGATACAGTATGTATTAATGTACTAAGGACAGTGACAACAGACAGTTTCACTACATTGATAATGACAGCTATCAATGACTCTTCAAAAAAAATGTCAAGTGCTCATTTTGACCTCCCAAGATTGATTTCTTGAAAGATACTCACTATCTCAAAGCTTCTGTAAAGTATGTCGGCAGGATATTTTAAAATGAGAGTGTATTAATATAATCTAAATCAGTGGGTTGTATATTGGGCAAGAGAGAACTACACAGAAAATTGCTTGCAGGGAAATAGTCCCCTTTGTGCAATCTAATACCACATTTTTGAAGGAAGTATCACAGAAATGCACAGTCCATGGATAGGGAAATATTGGAATTTCTGGGACATTTGTATAGTTTATGAGGGCAAATTAACTAAATATTTGGGTACACATAATCTCTAATAATTGACACCGTAAAGGCTTTTGAAGGGGGAAATTATCTAAAAGAAATTCTATCCTGCAATGTGATAATTTATCAAAGAGGTGTTGAAGGGAGAAGAATGATATCTGAAGTGTTGTCCAAAGACTGCTCAGAGTCCCTGAGTCCCATTCAAGGGAGAGACATAAGGTCAAAATTATACTGAGAATAATACTTATTATCATTTCTAGAATATAAATAGCAATAGATAAAACCCCCATTAAGAAAACAATCTACAGTATCATCAATAAGTAATAACTTAAAGGGTCCCTGAGAATGAAATATTTGAGAACTGCTATATTAAAACATCAATGTGGAATCTAAGGTATTTTTAAGTATTATGATAGAAATCAATGGCTACTTAAATTTCACAATGATGGGAAATGTTTATTATTGTTAAAATAGGAAAAAAAAATATCACTTCCTGTTCTTCATAGTTCTAAATGATAGCATGACGAGCAGGGGCAGGAAGATATATAGAAAAAACAGGAAGAGCAGAGTTAGAGGGAAGGGAAATATTGCTATACTAATGGAAATGGATGGGTGGTTCCACTCAGGGATACTAAGTGGCTGACACTTCCTGTGCACTAAATCCTGAATATGTTAGAGAACATATACTAACATGCATTTAAGAAAGACAAGTGCTGATCCTTGCAAGGAATTTTTCCATGCTGACCAAGAGGATCGACAGTGTCAAGAAGATAACAACTGATAATAATTGTGACAATTTATATAGTTATCTAAATTTTGTAAGGTACTATAAATGTGTTGTTTTATTTCATCTTTATAATAAGCCTGTGAGACAATTGGTCTTATCTCCATTTTACAGATGAGGAGACTAATGATGAATAAGGCTGAGTAACTTGACCAAGGTAACATAGCTATCAAGCTTCTGAAGCAGGATTTGAACTCAGGCCTTTCTGTCTTTAAGATTACTTGGTAATCTAAAAAGCTTGAGAAAAATTCTTGGTGGAACTGTGGGATCTGAGAGAGATATCAGAAATACAAGATGGATAATTTGTATTGGATGACAGAAGGAACGGTCTACCAGAAAATCTTTAAAAAAGAGGGAAAGTAGAAAATAAAATGAAAATAGGAGAAACAGAGCTAGTAAAGGATAGAAATGGAGATGAGCATTTAAGGCCAAAGAAGTGGAGGAAAAGGCTGTGACTTCCTTTGCTCAAAGTCTCAGAGTGTACTCTGAAAGTGATGTAGATAGGTTCTGCCAGGAGAGAAACTTCATCCTGAAGCCCAATGAAGCTAGATGTAGGTTTTAGACAAGAAACACTCTCCACTTTCCCATAGATTTAATCTAGAACCTGCAATTTGGCTGAGACCTTGGTGTTTATAGGATGCACTTGAAAAAACAATGACAGAAAGCATGCGTTCCTGGATACTAAGGGCTAAATTTGCAATAGGGAGTATTCTGAAGAGATGGCTTAATACTTAAAATGTATTCCAAGTTCACCAACTAATTAATGTGGATTTCAGTGTTAGAATTGGCATCTTTCATAACATGAGTTTCTGTAGTATCATGACACTCAGAAAAAAGTAGCCAAAGACTCTTGTGAAAGTCCTTGGAAGGTGTGAACAAGGATCTGATTAGATATTTTCTATATTATAGCCTAAACACTTAGAGGAACTAGACCTTGACCATTTTATGGTCAATGAACATTTTATGTTCATTTTTATTCTTTGGACCACTCCGTATTTGGAATTAATTAGATGGTGACCTTTGGAAATGGATAGAACACATAATTGGCCTAAGATTAGAATAAAGACAGACTGATCATGAAGGTAAACATGATGATCTGTAGAATGCCATACAATTGTTAAGCTAGAGGATGTCCATACATCCTGTAAGTTCATTAACGATTAATAAAAATTCACAGGATTTCAGTCAAAAGAAGAATATGTCAAAATGAACAGAGTCCATAAAAACACCTCCTAGCACTCTTTCTCCCCAACAAATGTATGTACTTTTTTAGTGTCTTCTCAATAGCAACTCTGATTACTTGCTTAGAAAAGCAGCAGCTGTCAGGAATAGCTGAATATAGTGACCAAGGAAGAACCATTTATTTAGTATATTCATGACTGTTCTGGAATTCTGTATAATAATTCAGAGTCACTGCTTTCATCATCTCATATTTTTCCTGTTCTGACATATTAGCCCTTTTAGTTAAGGTTTTAACTTATCAATCAATCCATCTATCCATTATTTTATTTGTTTTTACAGAGATTTTTCTTTTTTTTTTTTTTTTTTTGGCTGAATGTGTCTGCCTATTTCTGAGCACAAGTCCCAATTAGTTGGTGCTTAATGTGAATATTTGCATCGCTCTAGGGTGTGTGCATATGTGTATGTATGCACATGCTACTTATGATAACATTACTAGCTTGGAAGCATTTACATATTCATTCAGCTTAAACAAACAAGGTAGATAAAACAGCATTTAGTAATTAATATACCCATGGGGCTTTGCTTACCAACATATTTATATATAAATAGTGTTATTCAATTAGTAAATGCTCGAATCTCTTGTGAATGCATTGTAAAGTTAGAAACAGATGGAGATTATTCTATCTAGCTCTAGAGCTAGGGAAGAATCTTAACAAAACTCTTAGTCTCCCTTCAATTTAAGACATCACTGGCCACAGGGAAGTTGGTTTGGCCATGTTCCATGAAACCAAATAACAAAGAATCATCCTGAAGTTCTGAAAATAAAGATGACAGGGATGTGAAATAGACTTATAATTCCAATGTGTGTTTGGTACCTTTTCCAAGGCTTGTAATCTTAATACTGCTATCAAACTCAAATGGAAATGGGGTAAGAGAGGAAGGGAACTACTAAACCATTCATAAAGATTCTTAGTGTCACATATTGATTTAGAAAAATCCCTTATTAACATTATACATGTTTTATTGTATTTTTACTTATTTTGTTTAATATTTTCCCATTATATTTTCATTTAATTTAGGTAGCATTCAGGAGCTTTGTGGGCTACATGTTGTCAGTAGACTGCATGTTTCACACCTCTGGTTTAAAGAGTTGTTTTGAGCATTGAAATCTTTAATGATTTATCCAATATCACAAAGTAAATGTGTCAGAGATAAGATAAATTCTTAAGTTGTCATCATCATCATCATCACCACTACCAAAATCAGCATTTATCTATCACCTATTAGTACCTTTTAGGTACTATGTTAAGCATATTAAATATATCACATTTAATTCTCAAAAGAGCATTAAGAGCTAGGTGCTATTATTATCCCCTTTGTGTAGTTGAGGAAACTGAGATAAGTAGATAAAGTAACTTGCCCAATATAAAAAACCTAGAAAGAATCTGAGGTCATATTTGAATTCAGATCTTCCAGGCCCAGACCTTTATCCACCTATCTTGAAGGCCAAACCTTGCTCCCCTATGTCAGTTGGGCTCTTTTACTGATAATTACAACCAAATACCTGGACATTTACAAGATGCTTGATTCTGTGTAGGTCTACTAGGAAAGAGTCTTTATATCAATGTATTTATATGGTGGAAGATACATCATCATCTGAATCAGATAGGAATTGATAGGGGCAAAAGGCAAAAAATTTGATTCTGGGAAGCATGTATTCCAGTTTAATGCCCTGATGGACCTAGCTCACTCCTTTTATTCATTGATATTACTGATAGGAAATGAACTGCCAAATCATGAAGATAAAGGTTTAGTTGCACAAGGTTCAAGGACTTTTTTTTGTTGTTTTTGTTGTTATCTAGAGTGAATGTAGTGAGAATCAGAAAGACAACAATGGAATTGTTGTGGACAAGAGTTGAGACTAGGGCTGGAGTTGAGGGATATTCCCTAAAATGATTATCTCCAAGATAAAGATGTTCAAATGGCTACACACAAGTGTTCAGCTCTACTTCTTCCTCTGATGATGTGATGACTCCAAGAAGGAGATTATAACGTGGAGGTGAGTGAGATGGGAAACTGAGTACTTCTCAGAATAATGATTATGAAAGATTGGTGTGATTTTTCATTGGGAACCCTATTGCAGGAAGAGATAAATTGTGGTTTTTTAGAATATCAAAGGCAGACCAGGCTGACTGTGAACCTATTTGCAATTTACCTATTTGCAAAAGGTCTGCTTGATATCTGTGTCCTGAGTGGGCGGGAAATGCTTTGTTCTGGAGATTGGCAGGTCTTGGAAGCCAAGCCTCTCTCTCTCTCTCTCTCTCTCTCTCTCTCTCTCTCTCTCTCTCTCTCTCTCTCTCTCGACTTGCTCAAATGAGAAAAAGTGGACCTCCCTCTTCTCCTTGGTGTGTCCCAGAGAAGAATGACTGTCCAGAATTTTTCGAGATTCAAAGAAACTTCTAATCTTCACTTTGAGAGTTCTCTGAGTAATGATTTTGAATTGGAAATTGCATTTTTATCCCACACAGAGGTGAGAAAAAAGATAAAGAGGAGAAAGAAAGATGTCAGGAAAGGAGAATTGGAAAGGGGATTGGTGGAAGGAAACAAGAAGAGATTAGTCTAGAGAGGGACAAAATGTGTCAATGGAGGTGATTTAGAGGAATTCTCTGGTAGAATAAGAATTCAGGACTATTTTTCTTAGTATGGGATATCTGGCTTGATTGGGCATGAATCCATGTAAATTTTGAGATTGATCTGAAGAACTAAACACATTCTGGGTTGAGCCTGGTATAAATTTGAGCCTTTATTGCAACAAATATAATTCTTCTACCCAACTTTTAACACACTGAAGCATTTTCCAGGCTTAGATTGTGATGTGTCCTGGGCCTTACCAAAATTTGTCCTAATCTTCCTCATATGCTGAAATACCAAACAAGGAAGGATAAAAAAGGGAGAGGAAGAGAGAGAGTAGAGTATGTGTGTCTGGAAGAAAAAGAGACAGAAAAACAGAGATAGAGAGAGACAGAGACCAACAGAGAGAGACACAAAGACAGAAACAGAATCAGTGCAGAGACAGAGAGACTAAGGGAAAGAAACGGGTTAAATTATCTAATGATAAATACTGTCAAATTTAAGATAAGGTAATATACTAACAGAAAAAAAAAATGGCCTAACACTTTTCAATAGATGGCTTTAAAAAGCAATTGTGTCAGGTCAACTTCTGTTAAACAATTGAGCAGTTTACAATGCATTTAATTTACCTGTCATCTGAAGTTTGTGCATTCTGCTTTTATTTACAGTTTCACCTTAGCCAACTCTTATAATTCAGATTAAGGCAATAGAAAAGGATTCAGCCATCTGGATCCACAGCAAACAAATTACTTAGATATGTGTGGAAAACAGAGTTGAGGAAAGGGGAGATCCAATAATTTAAGTTTTATTGTGAGCACAGATTGTAAGAGTGGGAAAAGGGTGGAATGGATTATGTATTGTTTCAATTGGAAAATAAAAGAAAATGTCAGGTCCATCAACTTCAGAAAAACTTAAAAAAAATTAAAATGTTGCTCCAAGAGGATACTTTCAAATGTAACTAAAAAGAAATTAAATATCTTCTTCTATCACTATATATAAATGCTTAATCCAGTGATTACTGTTTTACAATGTAAAACCTATGAGGGCAATGGAGGCAATTGGTGTCACAATTAGATGAATTTCAATACATCCATACTGAATTCAGTACCTTTGAGGAAACTAAATGGCTCAGTGAATTGAGTTCTAGACCTGGAGTCCGGAAGATCTTAGTTAAAAATCAAATTTAGAAATGTACTTGCTTTATAATACTTGGCAAGTCACTTAACATCTGTCTGCTTCATTTTCTTCATTGTGAAACTGAGGGTAATAACAGCACCTATCTCAAAAAGTTGTTATGAGAATCACGCAAGTAAAGTGCTTAACTCAGTGCCTTGTATATTATATAGTGGACACTTAAATGCTTGATCTTTCTCTCTTTAATTAGTGAAGGTGCTTCTTCCACAGGTATGAATAATGGATGCTGTCCAATTTGGCACACAATGTTAAAAAGTTTTTTAACTTTGTCTTACCCCCAACCCCACATTCATTTTGCTACAGCCAACTTGGAATTGACTGCCTTTCACATTTTAATTTTTTAAATTCAACTAGGCTAGTCCCCAGATAACAGAAACACAAAAAATTCAATAGCAGGCTTTTGCTTAAAATCATTACATAAAAAAAGCATGGTTAATTGGTCTCTGATCCATAAATTTGAGCCTCAACTTAAAGCTACCAGAATATGAAAAATAGTTCACTGACTTTCAATTTTGGAAAAACCCTCCTCTAGATAAGTCCAGAAAACCTAGTTTCTTTCTTTCAGGTCTATATCTGTCAGGTTCTCTTAGATATTAAAGGCCTAGTTCCTTTGGAAGATGATACAAGGATCTTGGATGGAAGGTTTGGAGAATGAAGACAAATAATGGTGCTACAGGGCTACTAGGATCCCATCCCTGTTCTGTGACTCTGTTCCTTGATCCCTTAAAGCTATTAAAATGATGGAATCAATCCTAGATGACATTAAATGTTGAGTCATTTGAACAAGCTTTTGGGATAATCAGGCTACCCAGAAAGAAGCCATGTGGAGAAGAACATCTCTTGGACCCCAAAGCAAGCAGATGTGCTTCCTCCCACTCCAGGGATGGACTGCTTGTTGAACAGATTTTACAACGAGTCAAGAATAGCTGGCACAGGGTGCAGTGGAAATTTTATGCATTTTCATAGACACAACAACTGTGTTATTAACATAGTCAATGGATTGTAACATTTCCAGAAAGAAAAAAAATATGAATGAAAATTTAAAAGTAGTCTAATGTTGGTGGACAGCTAATGAAAGCAACCTTTATCCTCCTAATTTGCATTTGTTTGTTTTAAGTAAAGGAGTACAAAATAAAAAAAATATGCATGTATTAGGAAAAGAAGGTTAAATTGTTTTATTTTAGGTTAGTTAATATGCAGGTTCTCAATTACATAATGGGAGAACTATGGCTAAACAAGCATTAATGAAAAAAAAAATCTAAGGGTTTCAGTAGATTGTAAATCAATATCTGTCAGGATACATCATGGCAGCTAAGAACCTTCGTTATCTTGGGCAATTCAGTTAGTCTTTCTAATCTCAGTTTTCCTATCTATAAAATGCAAGAATAATCTAGATGTCCTCTGACATTCTTCCAGCTCCAGAAATTCCCATTTCCCTAAAACTAATACACCTTTGGACTACATTAAAAAAATCAGTGTCTAAAAAATAAAAGTAATTGTTTGCTATATTTTATCTTGGTCAGGGCATCTTTAGAGTCTGTTGTTCAGCTTTTAGGAAATAGACACACTAAGAACATGTCCAAGAGATGGACTGGAATGATGAGATCATAAAACACGCTGCATGAGGATCAGTTAAAAGAACTAAGGATTTAGATTGAAAAGAGAATGCTATGGATACAATACATTTTTTCAAGTTCTTAAATGTCTGTTAGGTGGAAAAAAAGAGCAAAACTTTCTTCTTGGCTCCATAGGCTAAGGTTAGAACTAAAGAATGGAAATTGAAGAGAGGCAGATTTAAGCTTGATGTAAAAAACCACTCCTTAATGATGTGACCTCTTCAAAAGTGGAATAGTTTGTCTGATAATATAATAGGTTCTCCCTCACTGGGGGCTCTTTCAGAAAAGGCTAGATGACCACTTGTCAGGCTGAAGAATTAATGAGGTTATATATTTTACCTTGCATTGACTCCATATTCAACCAGACAAAAGGTCTTTCCAAGACACTAAAAATGAATTGTGTCAGAATAGCATAGCAAGTTTTATCATCTATTCTGGACAGACTCAACTCTAGAAGATGAAACATGGAATCCAGAATGGCAAGACACCTAAGATCTCATTTAATTTCACTGAGGTCCAGACAGGTGAAAATATATTAGTAATCAATGGTATAGAGAAAACTCAAATCCCAATTTTCTGAAAATTGATTAATTACTGTATTATAGCCACTTTCTTTAAGGGTGTTAGTTTCTGCAGGAAAGGGGGAAAATATGAGTTCTATTTTAGATATATTGAATTTTAGGTGATTTTAACAAATGAATTTAGGTTGAAATGGTCAAAATGAATTTGATGATATAACCCTGAAACTCAGGAAAGAGACTAGGGGTGGATCTATGTATTTATGAATCTATGTATAGACTAAATATTTATGTATAAATGCATTTATCTCTCTATCATTTTTCTATTGATCTATTTATCATCAGCTGTTTGCAAAGAAATAAAAATGAAGTCTAGAATCTGATGAGGAAACTGAGAAAACATATATAAAGAAAACAGAAGAGTATTGAGGACAAAGCCTATACATATTTAGAAGTAGGAAATAGAAGATGAGTTTGTAAAAGACAATAAGAGAGAGAGAGAGAGAGAGAGAGAGTTGTAAGACAGGTAGAAGGAGAACCAGGACA
The DNA here is from genome assembly GCA_023553655.1 of Myrmecobius fasciatus. Taxonomy (NCBI): domain Eukaryota; kingdom Metazoa; phylum Chordata; class Mammalia; order Dasyuromorphia; family Myrmecobiidae; genus Myrmecobius; species Myrmecobius fasciatus. Next base: position 114,559 of record JAJPUD010004504.1, read on the forward strand.
TCCTGGTATCATGAAAACCAATAAAGGAAAATCTTTCCAAGAGTTAAGAGTGGTCAGAAGTGTTGAAGCAGTAAAGGTTAAAAAAGAATAGAGACTAGAAAAAGTCCATCAATTCTGTCAATTAGAAGATCAATGTCAACTTTGAAGAGAGGCTTTAAAGTTGGAGCTGAAAAGGAAATGCCTGAAGGTTGCTTAAATTCACTGACTAACATGAAATTTAGATATGCTTGTACATGCTGCTTGACCCCAAATAACCATTTTAAAAATAGAGACAAATGCTTCTAAGTGTGTCATTGGAGGTTATTTTGTGTAATCCAGAGTCCTTGCCCTTATTCCACCTATATGCCTTGTTAATTAAGTACCAGGGACTAGAACTATATTAACAAGAATAGAGAGGTTTTTATGTGTCTATGTAAATGTATGTATACACACAAGTATATATGTATACACACATATCTTTGCATGCATGGAGGGATATGTGTGTATAGGTATATACATGTATGTATATAAGTACATTTATTTTGGTATTTGTACTTAAATGTACCCATGCTTAACTGTAGCCTGCACAAGGAAGTTGGGGCCGGGGGAGAAAAGGGAGAAAGAGAATAAAGTATAAAGTACACAGCAGAGAACCAAAAAAAAAAACAAACAAAAAAACAAAACAAAACAAAAAAAAACCTACAAGGAAACAAAGAAAAGATGAACAGTTATGAACACAGTGTCTTTTATTATATATGCTTTTTTGAAATGGAAATTTATTGTTACATATTTTGGATCCTCCTTTATATTCTGCTGGGCACATGATAATGCTCCCCTACCCCTGTCTTTCTTTCTTTTTTCTATTTTGTTTTTCTTATTTTGAATTTAAGTAGTACATAAATAAAATAACAGAGATTTGTATTTTTGTTTGTTGGTTGGTTAGTTGGCTGATAGTTTTTGTTTATTTGTTTGCTTGCTTTAGGTTACACAAACTTTGGAAAGAGGAAATCAAAAACTCTGTACACTTTTATGGAAAATTCTGGAAAACCTGAAAGCTTGTCAGAATTTATCATCCCGGATTTTTTCCTCCTTGCTTTGAATCTTGCAATGAATCATTATCCAGGTGTCCTGAACAATAAAGTGAGGGTTAGTTTCTTTAGTAACAACAACATTGTCCCTCATGTCTTTTACTAGCTTACTTCTGAATTCTATTGCCTCTAGAAAATATTCAAATACTCAATACCTATAACCCTCCTGCCCCCTCCTAATCCACGTTAATTCATTTTTTTTTTTTTTTTTGACTAAGGTAATTGGGGTTAAGTGAGTTGCCCAGGGTCACACAGATAGGAATTGTTGAGTGTCTGAGGTCATAATTGAACTCAGGTCCTCCTGACTTCAGGGCTGGTGCTCTATCCACTGCGCCACCTAGCTGCCCCAATTCATTCTTTATATTTGTTCTGGGAGTGACTTACTCCCAGCAGAAATTTACTAAGTACTTATTGATTGATGATCAATTATCAAAGGAACTGGACTCTGAACAAATTTTCTATTTTCAGATGACTATTATGTTTTGTTTTGTTTTGTTTTGAGAAACCATTTCATTCAAAAATGTGGTCATTCAACCACAATTAAAATACTTGATATCTTAATTAATTTAATATTGATTCAGTTAATCAGATGTTCTGTTATTTTGTCATCACTTCAGACAAATTTTCAGGGAAAAATCTATTTTGAAGCAAAAATTATAAAGACCAGAATAATTTATTCAGTACAATATTCAGTATTCAGTACAAAAACACATATGATAGGTCTTCCATCGGTGGCCAGTGCTGCAGATATTTTTGGAGTAAGTAAAGCAAGAATGAAAATTGAAGCAATAAGAATAACAAATATTCAATGAGCATTTGCCCTTGCTATCATGTATGTTCTTATCTTTCTCACTTTAAATAAAACAAAACACTAAAATAACTTTCTACTCTAAAAAAGATAGAACTTAATAGGTACTAGTTTTGAAGACTAAATAGCCTCATATAATTAATCGGCCTATTTCCTTAAACCTTCAACCATAACAGTCTCTCCATACTCTACCATTGAAGCAGTGAAGCTAGACATCTACTTTATTCAGAAGATTTAAGCCATCATGTGGGAGCTCCCTCAAACTGCTCAATATCATCATGCCTTCTAAACTTCTTAGTCTCCTCTCTTGCTAACTCATAGAATCATGGTTTTATTTACATAATCTATTATGTCCTCCGGGACCTTGCTCTAGCAATAACCTCTTCTTTAACACACTTCTTCCACTCATCTTTTCTCATCTGCCCAAAACATATTCAGGTTTACATAATCTTTAAAAGATCCTTGATCTTTTTATCCTATTGAGATCCCATCTTTCTATTCCTTCATTGCCAGACTTTTGATACTGCCAATTCATCTGTATCCACTGTTATCAACTCCTTATAATCTAGTTTATCACCCCCTCCCCCCATCATTATATGGAACCATTTCTTTTGAACACCACCAATGACCTTTCATCTATTGAATTCAATAGTACCTTCTGACTCATCTCCCTTTATCTTTTGTCATTTTACTGTTGACCACCTTCTACTTACTCTCTTGTTTATAGACTCTATAGTCTACTTTTTTTTCTGTCTTTTTATAAGATCTTTATAATTTTTCTGACTATAAAGATCTCATGTGTAAGCCTATTCTCTTCCATCTTTTCTTTCTATTTTCTCTCCTTTCACAATATCTCTCATGTCTATGAAGATGATTTCCAAGCCTCTCACTCTAAACCTGATCTTTTGCCTGAGATTTAGATCCATATATTCAACTAATTATAGGAAGTCTCTTTGTAGCTATCTGATGGACACACCCCATTCAACATATCTAGCCTATAATCTTTGCTCCATACTTATCAGCAGTCACACCCAATCTCTCATAATTGAAATTTTGACTTCCTCATCTATAATGTTAATGAAATCCTACTTATTCTAACTCCAGTGTTACAGTTGTCATCTTCTTTCTCATCTCATTGTCCCTAATCTAGGAAAAAGCCTTCATTCTATTACTATTACTGTAGCCACCCAAAAATCTTCAGAACCAATGGTATGCTGGAGCCATCTCACACTCTTCTGAGAGTTACCACTATGTTTTCAATGATAGCATGTACACTTCAGTCATTGACAAAATGCTTTTAAGGAATGACTTATTATTTTACTGATTGTATAAAATTAAGAAAGTGGTAGAGAAAATGTTAATAAAGTACATTAATAGAGATTCCATGGATATATTTTGGAGAGATGGTAGTTAAACTTTTATCAGCACACCTCTGCTCTCACCTCTAAACTTCTAGTCCATGCTTCAAACTGCTGCTGGATTACTATCTTCATAAATAGATTTGATCTTGTTACTCTTCTCAAAACTATAATTTTACCTCAAAGAATTCTAATACACCAAATAATCAATATATTTATACTGGGCACTGAACAGTAGGGTAATAAAATGGAACATGTGCTGTACTCTGATATTTATCTATTGCTTTATTAATAGCCTCTTTCTGTCTGAAATTCTTCATCAATAAATTGGGAATAACACTATTTTATTACCTGCCTTAAAGGGTTGTTGTGAGAAAAGTGCTCTGCAAAACTAAAATACTAGATAAATGTATCCTTATCCTCATCTTCATTCTCAGCAGCATTTCTGATATGATGCCACCCAAATTTTCTGTTCTTTTCTCACTTACCCTTAGAGTTCTTCATATAGCATATCCCATATCATACCCTGTACACAGCTGTCCTTAGCCTCTTAGAATCTCAAGTTTCCTTAAAGACCCATATTAAGTCCCACCTTCTACTTGTAGCCATTCCTTTCTCCCTTTAGTTGCAAGGGCCTTCCCCACCAAACAACTCCAGATTTATTATTATATAGTAAATGTTTATTTGTAGTACATATTAATTATTATATACATATATATATATGTATGTAGACTTTTCCTCCTGATGCAATGTGAAGTACCCACAAGGAAAAAATATTTTTGTTCTAATACCTAGTATAGCACTAATACTGAATAAATGCTTAAAGAATATTTGCTGATTGATTGATTACATGCTTTTACTTTCACAAAGCTTACTCTTTAACCAGATGCATTTCTCCATCTCTGAGACTTCTTTTACCAATCCTTACTCTTTACCTGGAAAGCAACTCTCATGTCTCATCAATTACATAACAACCTTTCCTTTAAAACATAATCAATTAACAGGATATTATGAAGTGATTACTGTCCTCTAGTCATTGTGCTAACATTGAATGCAAATATTCTCACATTAGGGAAACCTCAGCTTTCCCCTTTTAGATGTCCGATTAACATATTTGCTTTTCTTCTTTTATGTACTTATCATCTAACAGCTGATAATAATCACTGTAATATGTGCTAACTACCACTAAGAGACTATAGAATCCATCGTGGAAAGGATCCTACCTAGTCTCAACTTTCTGCCTCCTCCAGGACCTAGGATAGTGCTTTGTAGTCAGGATGAACTCAATGTGGTTGTATAGAGATAGATATGTGCTAATTTGGTTACTTTCTAAGAAATTCTCAATATTTTGGGAAACAAGCTTGTGTTTTTACAGATGTTTCAGAAATAATGCATATTATAATTATGTTAACTTTAATAGGAGGAAGGCAGAGCCTACTTCAATGAAATAATATATACATATACATACATACATATATACATATATATATATATATATATATATATATATATATATATATATATTTAAAGGTGTATTGAGACTCACTTCTCCAGGCTCCTTCATGGAAGAGGATCTGTTGTTTTGGAATATATAAGGCTCCACTGAAATATTCTTCACATGTTCTATGCTTGGGGCTATGTCATTTGTGAAATTGTAGCATTTAAGTTTTGCAATTATAAGATTCAGAGGATAATATAAAAAATAGGACTATAAGACCTTAAGAAATTATCTAACCATCTTCCTATAACTACTTTGTCCTTCACTGTCTATCTTGTATTTTTTTTTCTTTATTCTCTGTGTGTGTGTATTTTCATCCTTCTACAATATGACTATAAAAACTTTGTCACTGTGATTCAGTGGTCTTTTCATCCTGAATTCTCTTCACTGTCTTAGACTTCCTTACTCTAGAATATCTTTCAATCTTTCTATCTCCCTTTTTTCCATTGTTAATTTCCCCAGGGTCTCCATTTTGGGGATGAGCCCAGGACAGTTATGCTTCATTCCCTTCCCAACTGTGCTTCTGGCTCTAAGAACTTTGCCACCTGCCCTCTACCTTCCTGTCTTTTCCAAATTCTTTTATGTATTGCCTTCCTCCATTATAATTTAAGCTTTATGAGGAGAAAATTATGTATCTTTTTGCTTGTATTTGTATACCTCCCACTTAGCCCAATGCCTAGCACATAATGAGCAAGTGCTTCCCAAGATTCATTTACAAATTCATCTACAGTGATATTTCCCTGATATTGTGAAGTAAATATTTCCAATGCTAAAATCTGTTGGATAAAATTTTAAAAGCTCTAACATAATTAAAAAATCTATGCTATAAGATTTGATTTAGAGAAAATTTGATTAGAGAACCAACTGTAAATAGAATGCATTAAATAAGGGAAAAATCTGGGCAATTCTTATTTAAACCTGAAAATATAGATTTGGTCCAAGCAGACCTAGACAATTAATCATCATGTCTCATAAAGCACTACTCATTTTATAAGATTATTGTTAGAAAAAAGTTTACTGTTTTAGAAAGTGCTGTGCTTCAGTGAACAAGTAATTTCTTAGGAGTCTAAGATTTGGCATAAGAAGGAGAATGTGTGTTTTTGTGCCCTGGAAAACTGGTTTAATAAGCAATGAGGAAAACCAAAACTATCACTCTTTGCAGATGATATGATAACATATTTAGAGAATCAACTGAAAAACTACATGAAACAATTAATAACCTTATTTTTATGGTAAAAATTTCCATAAAAGTCACATTGTAAAACAAAATATAGATATTCCCCCTAAAAAAAACCTTCAAGAAAAATAAAGTTTAAAAAATGTATGTTTCAATCTGTATTCAGACACAATCAGTTCTTTCTCTGGTATGGATAGTATTTCTCATCATAAGAAATTCAGAGTAGTCTTAGATCATTGTATTGCTGAGAATAACAAAATCATTCACAGCTGATCATTCCACAACTTTGCTAATACTAGGTAAACAGTATGTTTTATTTTTTTGAGTTCATGTAGGACAGCAACCTGCTCATCTTTCCTCATAAACAATAATATTCCCATATTATATTTCATTCAGTCAATCCCTAATTGATGGATATTCCCTCCATTTTCAATTCTTTGTCCTGAAAAGAGAACTGCTATAAATTTATTTGTACATAGATCCTTTTTTTTTGAGGATTCATGCCTTGTAGTGTTATTATTAGATTAAAAGATACACAGACATATATAAAACACTTTATAACTCTTTGGGCATAGTTCATACTTTTAATTACTTGTCAATTGAAGAATGAATCTTTTTTTTTATAAATTTGACTCAGTTCCCTATACATTAGAGAAATGATGCCTTCATAAGAGAAATTTGCTTCAAAATTATTTTCCCAATTATTATTGCTAACTGTATCCTTCCATTTATTCTATTTTCTCTTTTCATCCTATCCCTCCTCAAAAGTGTTTTATTACTGACCACCCACTTCCCCAATATATCTGCTCTTCTATCACTCTCCCTCTTCTTTTAACCCCTTGCATTCCTACTTTCCTGCAGAGTAAGATAACTGTCTGTACCCTTATTGAGGGTGTGTTATTTTTTTCTTTCAGCCAATTCTGATAAGAGTAAGGTTCAATCAGTTTTGTTCCCCCTCTTCCCCTTCACTGTAAAAGGTTTTTCTTGATTCTTTTATGTAAAATAATTTAAACTATCCCACTTTCCCCAGTAATTTTCTCTTTCACCTCTTAATTTTATTTTTTAGATGTTATCCCTTCATATTTAAATCACACTTGTGACCTCTATCTGTATATACTATTTATAACTACCTTAATAATGAGAAAGTATTATTGAATTATAAGTATCATCCTCCCATGTAGGAATGAAGACAGGTAAACTTTATTAAATCACTTAACATATCCCTTTCCTTATTACTCCTTATGCTTCTATTGATATTACCCCCTTATGCTTCTCCTGAGACTTGTATTTGACAATCACCTACTAGACATTGGTTAAAGGTAGGTTTGAAATAGAGAATGGATGTTATTAGTTTTAATAAGGTAAGTGATCTGATAAAAAAAATGGAGATTAGATGTGGATACTATATTGGTCTAGTAAGTTAGAGAACTATTGAGTCACAGTTGATTCACTTAAATTCCTTTTGATATGTTTCTTCATATACAAAATACCAACAAGACTACCTGTCTCACAGGCCCCTTTAAGCATAAGTGAGATGATATATGTAAAGTACATTACAAAATTGCAAGTGTTACAATTAATGTTGGTTACTAATAATATTTTAATTAGCATTGCCAGGATCATTATCATAATTAGTTACATATTTGGGAAGATTTTCACAATTTGAATTTTTACTTAAATTGATATGTTTGTCCATATGTATGTTAAATAAATTTTTATTTATTGTAATGGTGAAAATTTATGTACACATATATGTGTGAATAAATACATGTGTATATATGCATATACATATATTGGTTAAACTGTTGTGAAATCTTCTATTTTGACACATAATAAACACTTGATTTCTTTTAAAAAAAAAAAAGAAATTCATCTAGGCTGAGACTCCTGGAGACATCTTAGATGTGTTCCATGCTAGTGACAGAATTGTCTCTGGATATTTGATGGAATTGTCATGAGGAAGGGAGACTAGACTTATTTTTCTTAGTTGCAAAGGGTACAATTAAGAAAAATGGATGGAAATCATAGAAAAGTAGATCTTGGGTCAATGTATATAAATTTTCCTAATAAATAGAGTTGTCCAAAAGGGAAATAGACTGCTAAGCTATGAGTTCCCTGTCACTCAAGATATTCCTCCCCTTGGAGGTTGAATAATAATATGTCAAACATCTCATAAAAGAGATTCCTATGTGGTTATCAGTTTGACTTGGAGACTTTGGTATCTCTCCTAACTCAAAAGTTCTGTAATTCTGGTTGTCAGTGCATGGTAAAGTTGATCATAGTGTATTTGGAATCATCAAAATATGATTATTTTAAAGATATGATAATTGTTTTGGATACTAGAAAAGCTGCATATTCCAAATTGTTTACTTGTCTCAGCATCCCATTAAATATTTTAAAAATCACCTATGGCCAGGATATAATTTTGTCTGTGAATCAGTTAATCACTCCATTCCCTTCATTCATCCATTCATTTATTTACTTATTCATTTAATCATTCATTCATTCATTCATTCATTTATTTGATTGATTGATTGATTGATTGATTGATTGATTTGGCAAGAACATTTCCTATGTACCAAAAATAGTATGATTATTTAAACAAAATCAAATGCCTTGTTCTCAGAGTGCATGTTCCACTGAGGGATTTTGGTAGTCATGGTGAATAAGATGTATATGAAAACAAATGATCTTCTATATCTTTCATATATACTTGCTTATATTATGGGAACATATAGTTACTTCCTAATTTAAATACATGATTATGATTATGCTTATTATTCATAACCAATCCTCACAAATCAAACATGTTCATTCAACATGAAGTTTCCCATTTGGATGACTATAAAACACATTTTCTTATGTTTCTTCTTTTTTCTATTAGAAATCCAATATGAAGAAAGTGCTACAAGGAATAAAGTCACTGGCCTGGAAAAGCAGAATTCTTGGCAAAAAGCAGGCTGTCACTGAACAGAAGGGAGAGAATAAATAATTGTGCATGCCACAGGCTATTATTTCTAGAAACTAGATACAAAAAATATTCTACTACACTGATATACCACAATTTGTTGCTTCATTTTTTAGTCACTGGGCATCCCCTTGTTTTTCAAATTTTTCATTTCCACATAGAAGGATCCTATGAATAGTAGGTTATATATGGGACCTTCATTTTTTCTTGTTGATTCTCTCATAGTAATTGCCCAATAGGATGACTGAATCAAAGAATAACAACGGTTTAGTGACATCATATCCAATTGTTTTCTCAAATGGTGTTAGCAATTTACAATTTTGCTATTCTGGTATCTCCAGTCAGTGATCTACCCAATGTAATGCTATAGCTTCTGAAATTGTTATAATATGAAAGAACAAAGATTTTGTTTTGTTTTGTTTTATTTTGCTTTGCTTTGGGAATGTTTTGTCTATAGTTTTGTTAGTATAAGCAATTCCTGATCAAGAAACTTTCTCGGTTGATGAAGTAATCATTCTACCATTTTTAGTCTTAGAGAATTACTGAGACAGCTAAGACACTGTGACTTGACCAGGGTTACCCAAAGAGTAATTGTCAAAGAGCATTACTTTTTCACAAAATTGTCTATAAAATGTCTAAATTTGCTAGAAAATGTACAGTCGTGAAAATGTACAGCTCTATCTAATTAGATAGAGCTATTATCCTCGAAGTTGGACAAAACAAAGTCGTGTTACAAAGCAAGGGAACAGATGAGCCTGATTTAAAAATTTAAAAAGGTATGAGAACTTCCCTTTGGGTAGGAGACATTGAAAAATGAGGTAATGATATGATGTTGCCCCATGAAGAAAAGAAAGTTTGGGGATTTTATTTCAAAACAGATTTAGCTGATCTTCCTGGAAAATGCTATGAGTGGAGTTTCTAAAATGTATTCAGGCAAGACACAACCAGGTTTATTCAATTACCTTCAAGATGACCAAAGCATTAACTCCGTTAGTCAATCATAACTCACATAAACCTAAGCAGCAAGGAGATTGACTTGAATTCCATTTTCCAAATGTTTGTTTTGACACAGTCAGAACATGAATCATTCAGTTCAGAGACCTGGCCAATTCATATGTTCTATCAAGCTTACAGTTACAGGTTGTATAATTTAACAATTCTTGGTTTGGAAAGAGTTTTTAATTTCATTTGGTTTTGAAAGGCAATGTTATATTGTGGAAAGAGTAATAGTTTATTAATCAAAGAGTTGGAATCCCTGCTCTGAATTTTCCTAGCTGTGTCATTACAGGAAAATTACCATAGGACTTTGTCTCTCAATTTCATAACCTGTAAAATTTTGATCATCTCATTTGCAAAATCAAATATGTTGTTTTCAGGAAATCTTATATATCTTTTGGTTCTATGAGAATGATCATTATTATTTTGCTTTTTTATCCATCTGAAGAGCTCTATCTAATTTATATTAGGTTGTTGTGCCATCTGTTATAAATTCCATAGCTTAATTCACTATTACTATTACTTTTGACTTTTTTTCCACTACATTTCTCTCCATTCCCACCCTGACCCTCATCTCTTTCAGTGATTTCTATTATCCTTAACTCCTTCTTTAGGATATATTAAATTTTCTTCGAATAGGTCACGACTGTACATTTTCTAGCAAATTTAGACATTTTATGGACAATTTTGTGAAAAAGTAATGCTCTTTGACAATTACTCTTTGGGTAACCCTGGTCAAGTCACAGTGTCTTAGCTGTCTCAGTAATTCTCTAAGACTAAAAATGGTAGAATGATTACTTCATCAACCGAGAAAGTTTCTTGATCAGGAATTGCTTATACTAACAAAACTATAGACAAAACATTCCCAAAGCAAAGCAAAATAAAACAAAACAAAACAAAATCTTTGTTCTTTCATATTATAACAATTTCAGAAGCTATAGCATTACATTGGGTAGATCACTGACTGGAGATACCAGAATAGCAAAATTGTAAATTGCTAACACCATTTGAGAAAACAATTGGATATGATGTCACTAAACCATTGTTATTCTTTGATTCAGTCATCCTATTGGGCAATTACTATGAGAGAATCAACAAGAAAAAATGAAGGTCCCATATATAACCTACTATTCATAGGATCCTTCTATGTGGAAATGAAAAATTTGAAAAACAAGGGGATGCCCAGTGACTAAAAAATGAAGCAACAAATTGTGGTATATCAGTGTAGTAGAATATTTTTGTGCCATAACAAATTAAGATTTTAAGAAATTCAGCAACATAAAAGAAGCCCTTTATAAGGTATCTAAAAATCTGAACTTTTTTTTGTCTCTTATTTGTAATAGGGGAAATTTGCGGAGAAAGGGATTAAGAAGGAGGGCCATATTTTAGTGTGGCTTCATCAGTTTTTGTTGTTATTGTTGTTACCTTTCCCATTATTTTATGAACTACTACAATAGCCTGCAGAGTGGTCTTCCTGACCAGTCATATCTTCATCTATCCATCCTCCACTTAGCTGTCAAATTAGTTTGCTTAAGTAGAGGCCTAATCATATCACTGCTCTATTCAATAATGGAATAAGCTTTCAAAGTCCTTGATAACCTGGCTCTTTCTTGTTTTTACAGACTTCTTGTGATGTATTCCCTTCTGCATACTCTAATGCACTGGTTTTTGTCTCCCCTTGTTCTTTGCACACAACACTTTATCTCCTTATAGCAAGTGTTTCATTTTTATCCCCTATCACTAGGATGCTCTCTTTCCCCATCTCTACTTTTAGCTTGTCTGTATTGTCTGTATTCTTTCAATTCTTAGCTAAACTTTTTTTTTGCAAAAAGTCATTTATAGTCCCCTTTAATCTTAATACCTCCTCTCTAAGACTATCCCAATTGTATTCTGCAATGTCTTCTTTCTTGTTATGGTTATTTACATGTTGTCTCCCATATTTGCTGTGAGCTCCTTAAGAGCAGAGACTTAAAAAAAATTCAAAAAAAATTTTATATCTTCAGTTTAGTGTCTAGCACCTAGCATTAGTATATGCTAGTTGACTGACTCATGCCAAAGATCTTGAAAATAGCAGAGGTAGTTGAGGGGAAGGAAAATCACATTTCTCATATCAGAGAATCACTAGTAATTAATTAAAATGTAGTTCAAAAATGATTTTGAAGAGGAGCTGATTTCCAGTCAAGAATTGATGGATATTCAAGGAGACTTTCTAACTTTAAGTCAAATAATTCTCCATGCAGATGCATTGATCTTGATGAAGAAAAGGAAGTAGGTTCTCAGACAAGTTAAATGTTGTGGCATGTCCTACTTAGATGGTTGCATCTTCTATTTTCCAAAACTTCTTTAGCTTTTCTAGTTATTCTCTATGTAACAATGGGCAAATTATTTAATCTATTTTGCCCCTCACTTAAAGAACTCACATTGATCTAAGATCTCTTCCAGTAGGAGTGCTCCCAGATGGTATATTTGTATGAATAGATACAGCATGAAGAAAGTAAAAACAAGAGGGCAATACATGCAATTACTGCAAATGAAAAAAAAAAACATTAAAAAATACTACCTAACTCAGATTAATTGCAGTGATAATAAGTCTTGATCCCAGACAAATGAATCAGACACATATTTTCCACCTCTCAGTAGAAATAGGGGAATGACAAATACAGAACATGTATAACAAGTCAAATGTGACTATTTTTTCAGTAGTTTTGCTTATTTTTCTTCATTATAAAAGGATAATTTTATAAAGGACATAGTGAGAAATTTTCTGAAATAAAAATAAAAGCATGCATAACTTATTATTTTGGGGAAAAACCTGAATGTAAACCACAATTCCATTTTTTCCACAAATAATATCGATTACTCCTTTTTCCTCCTATTAGTATGAACATGGGGTTAACAATATAATAACAATATGATCATTCTCTTTGGGGATGCAGTATTATGAGAGGTGAGAGATCACTTCAAAGTCTTCCCTATTTTCCCTATAACAATGTAGTATAACAATCTGAGATGACTGAAAATTTTATGATATTAAACAAAAAAATAAGGAATATATGCTATTACAGATCTTTCACAGAAATTCAAAATTGAATTCTCCTTTCCTTCAGAATCTCTAAGAATTATTAGGAATGATGTTTTTTTTTTTTTTCAACTCTCTTACCCTGTTTTAAAAAATGGCTGCAATGATGTGTGGGAAGCAGCTTGGACCAATTTCTTTGGTCTTCAGTTTCCTTTTATGTGGAAAAATATTAGAATAGAGTTCCTTCTTGCTTTCAACTCCATGATACAGTAATTCTGAGATCTATGTTCTTAGATTCCTCACCCCAGACATTACGTATTAAATCAGACAAATTAGAACTTGGTTTATTATCTTGTTTGAACTTAAAAAGTTCCTGGATAATCTTGAATATGATACTTGTCATTTATGAGCCCTGCTTCCTTCCTCTTTAAAATGAAGGGGTATAGTTAGACAAAACTAATTATTAAATTTGTAGTCTAAGTATTTTTACCTCAAACATTTGGAAATGTTAGAGCTTGGTTTATTGTCTTGTTTGGACTTAAGAAATGATAACAGTTAATAATGGAAACTAAACTTAAAAATGAATCACACATATATCTTTCCCGTTTCGAAGACTGGATTGTTAAACATTTACTACCATACTCTGGGATGTCTTCTAATATTAAATACATAGACTTTTGTATTGTCTATATGCATCTAATTTACTGTGGAGGATGTTCCAGAAAGTATGAAGGGATCTTCTGAGTAAGATTATAAGATTCAAGGATTACTGTATCTGTAGAATGATTCAATTCTAAGAAGTTCAGGATTTACTGATATACTTATGATCCTGTCCATGGGCTTAGAAATTAGAACATCTATATTTAAGACTGAAGAAAAACCTCAGGTTTTTCCCCCAAATAAGCAAAGAAGATGAATGGCAAGACAAAAAACTCTGAAAAATATCCCTGAACAAAAGTGAATAGAGATAGGTTATACTTATTGGTCTGGGATGGGTACAAGGGTGGACAGAGATTGGAGAGAGAAAATAATTGATGGGTAATTGGAAGAAATGAGATTTGAACTGAATATTTAAGAATGGGTAATATATGACTAGACAGGAGGAGAAATTGGTTAGAATGGTAGAATCAAAAGTAAGGGGTTGTATTTATGTATAATTTAATTTCCCTGGATAAAAGCATTTATTTAAGGGAAAGTGAGAGATAAGAGAGAGGAGGTAAAATTGGGGAAAGATTATAGAGTATCTTGAGTGTCAAGCAAGGAGTTTCAAATATATTTTGTAATGATGTCTCTGATAATTAGAGTTTTTTATACAAGGCAATGACATGATGAAAGGGTGGTTTCAGAAGACATGTATATAAGGGAGGTTTAGAGGGAGAAGCTCTAAAAGTCATATTAACAACTACAGAGATGATTCCCAGTAAGCTAGCTTTTCCAAATACCAGAGAGGGCACTGGAAACAGTGAGAGTTCCTGATTTAAACCTCTGCACAACAATTACACACCTGTTTTTGGTGCCTGATGGAGGATGAGTCAGTCCTAGGGTAGAAATGATAGAGAATCTCCAGTCCAGATCAACAGTTATAATCACGATCAGATCTGCTTGCCAATCTGTCTGAGGTGACAAACCTAAAAGCAAAGATTACTGTATTGTAGAGTTTAAAGCAAGAAGGGGCAATATTCTAATCATTTTCAAATAAAAGGAAACTGAGACCCAAAAATATTACAGTAATAAGTTTGGTATAATTTAGTATAATATAGTATTGTAGTATATAGTATAGTATAATGGTATAGTGTAGCATACACTATATAGTATAGTATGGTCAGTTTAGTATAGTATTGTAGTATATTATACAGTATAATGTAGTGTGTATATATATACATATATATATATCATATATAGTGTGTGTATGTGTATGTATGTATATGTGTATATATATATGTATATATATAATGGTACAATTTAGTATAGCATCATAGTATATAGTATAGTGTAATAGTATAGTGTAGCATACACTATATAGTATAGTAAGATGCAGTTTAGTATAATACAGTATATAATACAGTATAATGTAGTATATATATATACATGCATATATATCATATATAGTGTGTATGTGTATATATATATATATATATATGTGTGTGTATAATGGTACGTTTAATATAGAATCATAGTATATAGTATATTATAATAGTATAGGATAGTATAGTATCCTAGGATATAATATAGTATAATAGTATAGTGTAGCATATACTATATAGTATAGTATGGTCAGTTTAGTATAGTATAATATTGTAGTATATTATACAGTGTAATGTAGTGTATATATATACGTATATATATCATATATAGTGTGTGTATATATATATATATATATTATGGTACAGTTTAGTAAAGGATAGTATCATAGTAATAGTATAGTATAGCATTGTAGTATATAGTAGTATATTATAGAGTATAGTATAGTATGGCACAGTTTAGTATCACATAGTATTGTAGTATATAGTAGCATATTTTATAGTATGTCATACTGGTGCATTGCAGCATAATATACTATAATATAATATGGTATTGTACATTTTAGTATCATATAATATACTATAGTATAGTGTACTATAGTATAGTATAGTATGACACAGTTTAGTATAGTATAGTATTATTACATACAGTAGTGTGAGATATCATATTACTATGTTACTATAACATAGTATAATAGTATACTATAATATACTCTAATATGGCATAATATAGGATAGTATAGCATGGTGTAGTTTAATATAGAATAATCTAGTATATAATGGCATATTTTATAGTATGGTTATTATAGTATAGCATAATTTAGTATAATATAATATGGTATAGTATAGTATATTATTAGCACAGTAGAGTTTAGTATAGTATAGTATTATAACATATAATAGTATATTACATAATATAGTATAGCATAGTATAGTATAGAATAGTATAGCATAACATAGCATAGTATAGTATAATACAGTGTAGGATAGTATAGGATAGCATAGAATAGGATAGCAGTAAATGTGAATTATCACACCGATAGTAATTCGAGATTTTAACTTCGATCTTCTGACAACAAATGCAGCCTTCTTTTAGGCAGGTTTTGAGAAACAAAATTTCAAATTAAAACATTAATTTTGTTTATAAATAAATTAAGAGAAAGAGATTGGTTAAGTATACAACATTTCTATAGCTATCTAACACCTCTCTAATTTTTCTCAGAGGTGTGTGTGTGTGTTTGTGTGTGTGTGTGTGTTTGTGTGTGTGTGTTTGTGTGTGTGTGTGTTTGTGTGTGTGTGTGTGTTTCTCCAGGATTATTATATTTTGTGCTTTTTTTTCTGTGTTTCTTTTGCTTTGTTTTCTGCCTTTTGTTTTTCTGGGTCTTGCCTCTGATCCCTGATTCGTTTCTTCTCTCTTTATTGTGTTTGCAAATCTAGTTTGTTTGTATTTTGGAAAATTGGTACTGGCTAAGATCCCCCCAAATCCATTTGTGTGTTTTGTATTTCAAATCTTATTGTCTTTTTTTGTGACTCTTAGTGTTCATTTTACTTTCTTAATAAGTCTCTGAGCTTCTGAGGACATCCAGTTAGACTACATACTTCTCCCTAAGTTCCCAGATGATTTTTATTAAGATGCTTGTTATTCCTGGACCTCAGTTCCCTTCTCTCTAAAATGAACAAGTACACTAAGACAATTACAATTCTCTTCAGGGAAAAGACTGTGATTCTGTGATTTTGTAAATTTCCCTAGAGCCAGACAATCCTGGGATTTTTTCATCAGGTAATAAATGCTTAAATTCAGACTGCTTGGAGCTGGATGGAGACTTTCTAAGATATCTAGTTCCACCCCCTCACTTTACTTGTTGACTTGAAGGGTGTTAAATTATTTGTTTGTGAGTGAATTCTGACTCATACTATGGTTGCTTTTTATGCATATACAGAAAGTACTTTGTGCTTTAAAAAATAATTTGACCTTTGAAGTTCTTGCAGTACCCCCACAACCTGTTTCTCTTTTTTTACTCTGGAAGAAAAAAACAATCTTTACTTTCTGCTGCTTGCTAGAGATTTCAAACTAGTTCATTTAGAAGATGTGGATTCCTTCTTGGTTCAGTAAGGAATTTCATTTATTTGATAACTACTGTAATATATGATATTATATTGTTCAAGTCACTTTTCCCTCTTGGGGAGCTTTCTTACTTATTGAGTGAAGGATATTCATTAGGTAACCTCAAAAGTGTCTTCTGATTGAAGCATCTTTAAAGGTGAACTTTAACATCCTTGTTCTATAAATTCTTGTTAATCAGTCATTCATATTTATTCAGTTTGAAGGGTCTGATTGAATAATGAAACTGTAGCTAGAGAGCCGGAGGAGAATTCAAAGATCATTTATATCAACCCCTACATTTTACAAATGAGACTTAAGGTCATGCAGGAAATAAATAGAAGAGCTGGGATTTGAATGCAGGTCTTCTGACTTCAAACAGTTTCAACATTCCAGTGCTAAAAATGAAATTTTCCATATAAGAGACAGGATAACCAGGAGATATGTGTTGTTGTTGTTCAGTCATTTTCAGTTGTGTCCAACTCATCATGACCCCAATTAGAGATTTCTTTGCTAAGCTACTGGAATGGTTTGCCATTTTTTTCTCTAAGTGCTTTACACTAATTTAGCCCAGATCACTCTCGCCTGTTTTATGCTAATTCTAAAGTGACATAAATATCTGTGAGTTTTAGAAGGAAGGGGAGTCAAAGCCCTGTACAAATATAGCACAATCATTTTGGCACTTTCTGTACACATCAGTGAGGAAGGAGAGGGTTCTGTGCTACTTCTCATACATTTCTCATGTTGACTACCAGAAAATACACTGGGGGAATCCATTCAGCTATTTACTTTATTATTATCATTTTCTTTGTTTTAGAAATGACTCTGGTGCTTATGGAAAGTAGTTTTAAAATGAATGCTCTGTAAATCTACAAAATATAAAATGTTAACTTTTTGACTTCTTTTCAGTCTGTTCTCCAACATTCTCCTAACCCACTACATTTCTCCATGTTCTCCCACATGACACCCATTGCTTTATATTTTTATAGAGCAAACATAGTCTCACTTGCCAGTGTGCACAAGCTACAGAATAGTTCAGGATTTATTTTCTTTCTGGAATATAGGAAGAAAATATGGAATAGACTCTTCTGGGCCACATTGTATATGATAGCTATTCTACTTATCCCACAATTACCATTAACCTTTTTCCATTCACACCATTTCTTTTTTCTCTATCAACCAAGTGACTACCTCCTTCATACCTACTAAGAATAATTATATATGTATATCTATATATCTATATATCTTATACTATTTAAATGAATTGACATGACTGAATGTTCACTAGATTTATGATGTCTTGGGAAGCTATAATCTGCAAATAATCTAAATATAGATATAAGGGTTATAGCAATCTAAAAAACATATGCTAGCATAATGTTGTGATGAAGAGCAAATGATGAAAGCATCAAATTGAAAATCAAAATTCAGCTTCCACATGTGGAAACATCTGTTTAAACTTTCAGTCCCAGATTGGCCCTATTTGTCATTTAGGAATATAACATACACAAATATACTCGTCAAACTAACATGACAATAAACCATTGTCAATTTAAGCCACTTAAGGGAATAGGATATAATAAATGTACCTTATAAAAATATGAAAATACAGAAATCAGTCAGTACAAACTAGTTAAAGGTCATAAATGGAGGATGACTTCTATAGCTAATTAGTACAAGTTATCATTGAAACTTTTGTATCTTCAGAATTCTACTACCTTATTCCCCCCAACCCAAAATTTCTTTGTTACTGTCTCTTTCAAAATTTCTATCATATTATGGATGCAAACATCCAAATCATTGACAGCAAATGCTTATGCTCCTCATTTTCTCAGTCCAAGAGGGCTACAGTTATGTAATCTTCACAAGAAATATACTCATTGTGACCCATCTTTGTATTTTTCTTGTTAATTAATAAAAAGTTATGTCAGTGATAATAAATTGTAGAGTCAAATAATGAAATTACCCCAATTATAAATATAATCCCCCAAACCTCAAAACAATGTCCATCTCAACATAATTTGCAATTCTTAAATTGTTTTGAATACAATAATTAATTTGAAAACTAAAAATGAAAAGAATTACCATGCAAAATATTTTTAAATGCCATAACTTCCATTATTCATTAACTTTTTGGGAAAAATATACAAGATTTATGTGCATATAATATTGTGCATAATATCATGTGCACATTTACACATGTATATGTTTATTTTTATACTTAAGTGCATCTGTATTACTCATGTATACATGAAGCATGTGCATATGTATTCACATATATGCATGTATACACATATATTCATTCAAACTTATCCTAAATCATAAATTTAATAGCTAGGACATTGTTTTTAAAATGGAGTGATATAAGATTAGCTAGCCAAAAATTTATAATTCAATATTTTATAAAGGTTAAAGCCCAAATTCAAAGAAATTCTTATTCTAATTTATTGGTAATATTCAGAATAACTTTTTTTGTTTCTTACTGAATCTGAATCCCACTCATTTCTGTTTCTATAAATGTTCAATCCCTTCTCCTTCCCCCACCCCTGATCTTTTGTATTTGTATGATCAATTATCAAAAAAGGAACAATAAATTTCAAACTGAAATTCCAGAAGTAATTACCTCTCAAATCACCTTTGAACATACATTTAAACAGTAAGCTCATATGTTTACATCACACACACACACACACACACACACACACACACACAAACACAAACACATCGAACCATTTTCTGGATTCATTTTCTGAAGGTGGTTTAACATTTAGTCAAGTTTTCCAAATCAATGCTAGTCTTTTTTTAGTTTGATTTCCCTTTTCCTGGGAAGCCTCTTGACCTTCTCATTTCCTTTTGTTTCCTAACTCCTGTGTTCTTGGGACTAACTTTGGCTCTATTCTCTTCCTTAGTGTATGGATGACACAGCTTCTACCATTTTTATTTTGCTTGGTTTTGGTTTTGATTTATAGGCTACTATAACTTCTCCTTCTGTACTTTAAGAAATCATTTCATTTTACAACATTCAATTTTTCTCCCCATATTTCACCATTAATGGAAACATCATCCTCATTCTAAAGAATAACCATTAATAATTAAGTCATTTATTGTGGTATCATACCAAGAGATCTCTACAATTATAATCTTTTGATGGGCTCCTACAACAAATTCCTTTCAGTGACTTCATTTGTATTGATATTCCCATGTTATGGAAATCTTGCATCCTGTAAATCACCAATATAGTTCAATTCATTTCAACTCAGTTCAACTCAACTCAACTCAGTTCAATTCAAATTGGGAAGAAATTAAGTACCTACTATGTGCCAATCCCTGTGTTATGTTCTAGTAATATAAAAAGGAAAGTCAAAAATGCTCTTTCTCCTTAAGAAATTTACTGGGAAAAATGCCATGTAAAAGATAAGAAAATACAAAACAAAAGCAAAATGGGGGAAAAAATAATAAAATGGGTTTTTTGGTTTGGGGCTGAAAAGAGCTAACAACTGGAAGAATCAGAAATAGCCAAATAACCGCTATGCTTGTGGAAAGCATTTAAGTCCAACCTTGGAGGATGCTAGAGCTCCCAAGAGGATGGATCTAATGCAAGAGATCCTTTTGACCATGCATAAAAGTATATAATCATCTTTACCACAACAATAACTAGGATCCAAATAGTATTTTAAGTTTTGCAAAATGCTCATTTGAGGCATACTTAAGGGGGTGAGTTGCCCAGGATTACAAAGCTGGTGTATGAAATAGGATTTGAACCCAGGTGTTCCTGATTCCAAGTTCAAAGATCTGTTTTCTGCATCAAGAAAATGAAGTGTGATAGATATATAATATTTTATATATGGTTAGCTTTTAGGGGAATGGTGAACATTTGATGTGTATGAGATTTTGTTTGAACATAGAGGAAGAAGAATACATAAGAAAGAATGGTGTTTTAGCATCCTGAAAAGATAGATTGGATCAAAATAATGAAGGTCTGTAAATAATAAGAAATGGTGTGATCCAGCATAAGTCACAACTTATTGATGCCTCAGTGTTTCTATTGTAAGATGAAAAAAGTTGAATTAGATCTAGGAATGTTAACATTTTGTGTTAAAAATCATGCATTCTTTGACAGTCTAGAAAAGTCTGTTGACTCATTTCAGAATGATCAATTTCAGTGATAATGATAATATATATATATATATACATATATATACTCTAATATATGCTAGGCACTGTGATAATATTTTACAAAAATTTCATTTGAACCTTTCAATAATGCTTGGAGATATGTTTTCCTCAAGTTACATTTTGAGAAATATTAGGATATAGGAGACATTACACTGGACTTGTAATAAGGAAAATCATTTCAGAGCATTTATTAGCTATGAGATGCTGGACAGGTCAATCTTTCTAAGACTCAATCTTCTCATCTGTAAAATGACACAATTGGCTTTAATTATTTTTGTTCTCTAAATCTATGATGGTATATTCATATGGTTTCTACTAAAGTAAAACAAGGAAGCATTTCAAAAAGAAAAGAGAAAATTTAAAAAAAACATAGGTGTAAATAGGACATTTCAGAAGAAAAATGGAAGAACTGGATTTATGTTTTTGTCTTTTTCCCTTTCTCTAGATACAGTAACATCCTTTTAGTCCATGGGACCAATGCCCATATTTTATTCAGCAAAACAGCTTATTCCTCTCAAAAATTTCAAATTCTATCTCCAATAACCAAATTTCTGAGACTAGAAAAGCAATAGAAGGAAATGGTTGAGTTTCTTCATCCTGCATAACCACCATCCTTTTCCCATTGATATTGTCACCACAGTATTAAGCAATGAACCACTCCCCAAACTTCTATTTCCTTTTCCTTTACATCCTTCCCACTCCCTCATCTTTCAATGCTGAGTAAAGTCCTAGTTACATAAAAGCTTAATAAATACTTTTCAAGTAAATACTGCCAATTTCAAATATCCTGAGTCAAGTTAAATTATATAAAAATAAAATTAAAAGGAAACCACTTTAGGGTGAGTAATGCTTATGTATTGCCAGGCAAGAATTTCTATGATTCACATATTTATCTTGTCAAATTATTATGCAAATGTCTACAGAACAAGACATTGATGACCCTCAATATGTTTTTCATGATAGCATTCTGAAAAGGAACTAGCATTTAATATTATATTTCTATTTATCCATTCATTTACACATATAATGCTACTTATTTAGTGTTTTATATAGTTCCAAAATATTGTATATGTATATGTGTATGGGTATGTTTGCGTATATATGTATATATATATGTATATATATTTTTTCTTTTTTTATTAATACTTTTTATTTGCAAAACATATGTATGGGTAATTCCTAAACATTAACCCTTACAAAGCTTTCTTTACAAATTTTTCCCCCCTACTTCCCACTCCTCCCCTAGATGGCAGGATATCCACTACATGATAATTATGCTAGAATACTTAAGAAATCGAATATATGTATAGTTATTGCATCATTTTTTGTGCAGGAGAAATCATGTCTACAAGAAAGAATAATCTGATAAAGGAAATACAATGCAAGCAAACCTTAATAGAGAACATGAAAATGTTATGTTGTGGTCCACATTTCACATCCCTCTCTCTGGATGTATATGGCTCTCTTCACTGAACAATTGGAACTGGTTTGAAGCATTTCATTGTTGAAGAGAGTCATGTTGATTAGAACTGATCCTCATATTGTTGCTGTGAATAATGATCTCCTGGTTCTGCTCACTTCACTGAGCATTAGTTCATGCAAATCTCTCCAGGCCTCTCTGAAATCGTCCTGCTGGTCGTTTCTTACAGAGCAATAATATTCCATAACATTCATATAACATAATTTATTCAGCTACTCTCCAATTGATGGGCATCCATTCAGTTTCCAGCCTCTAGCCACTACAAAAAGAGCTGCCACAAACATTCTTGCACATGTGGGGCCCCTTCCTTCTTTTATGATTTCTTTGGGATATAAGCCCAATAGAAACACTGCTGAGTCAAAGGGTATGCATAGTTTGATAACGTTTTGAGCATAGCTCCAAACTGATCTCCAGAATGGTTGGATCCGTTCACAGCTCCACCAACAATGCATCAGTGTCCCAGTCTTCCCACACCCCCTCCAACATTGATCTTTATCTTTTCCTGTCATTTTAGCCAATCTGACAGGTGTATAGTGGTACCTCAGAGTTGTCTTAATTTGCATTTCTCTGCTCAATAGTGATTTGGAGCAGCTTTTCATATGATTATAAATAGTTTTAATTTCCTCATCTGAAAATTGTCTGTTCATATCCTTTGACCATTTATCAACTGGAGAATGGCTTGAATTCTTATAAATATGAGACAATTCTCTATCTATCTTAGAGATGAGACCTTTATCAGAACCCTTAAATGTAAAGATGTTTTTCCAATTTGATGCTTCCCTCCTAATCTTGTCTGCATTAGTTTTGTTTGTACAGAAACTTTTTAACTTAATATAATCAAAATTATCTATCTGGTGTTCAATTAA
>JAJPUD010004504.1:138193-194698 GCA_023553655.1 Myrmecobius fasciatus
AAATTGCTAACATTATTACCTAGCTTGTCCTGATATCCTATCCTATGTCACTGATCGACTGCTCTATTTCTCAGCCAGTACCAAATGGTTTTGATGACCGCTGCTTTATTATATAGTTTTAGATCTGGTGCAGCAAGGCCACCTTCATCTGTCTTTTTTTTCATTAATTCCCTTGAAATTCTTGACCTTTTGTTCTTCCAAATGAACTTTGCTACTATTTTTTCTAGGTCTGTAAAATAATTTCTTGGGAGTTTGATTGGTATGGTGCTAAATAAGTAAGTTAGTTTGGGTAGTATTGTCATTTTTATTATATTCGCTCGGCCTACCCATGAGCAATTAATGTTTTTTCCAATTGACTAGGTCTGATTTTATTTGTGTGGAAAGTGTTTTGTAGTTTAGTTCATATAGTTTCTGACATTTTCTTGGTAGATAGATTCCCAAATATTTTATGCTATCATCCATTATTCTGAATGGAATTTCTTTTTCTATCTCTTGCTGCTGAACTTTGTTGGTAATATATAAGAATGCTGATGATTTATGTGGATTTATTTTGAATCCTGCCACTTTGCTAAAGTTGTGAATTGTTTCTAGTAGTTTTTTAGTTGAGTCTCTAGGGTTCTCTAAGTATACCATCATGTCATCTGCAAAGAGTGATAATTTGGTTTCTTCATTACCTACTCTAATTCCTTTTATCTCTTTTTCTTCCCTTACTGCCAAAGCTAACATTTCTAATACAATATTAAATAGTAATGGTGACAGTGGGCAGCCTTGTTTCACTCCTGATCTTATTGGGAATGGTTCTAGTTTGTCTCCATTACATATGATGCTTGCTGATGGTTTTAAGTAGATGCTACTAATCATTTTAAGGAAAAGCCCATTTATTCCTATACTCTCTAGTGTTTTTAATAGGAATGGGTTGTTGGATTTTATCAAATGCTTTTTCTGCATCTATGGAGATAATCATATGGTTTTTGTTAGTTTGGTTATTAATGTAATTGATTATGCTGATAGTTTTCCTGATATTGAACCAGCCCTGCATTCCTGGTATAAATCCTACTTGGTCATAGTGTACTATCCTAGAGATAACTTTCTGTAATCTCATTGCTAAAATCTTATTTAAAATTTTTGCATCAATATTCATTAGGGAAATGAGTCTATAGTTTTCTTCCTCTGTTTTCACCCTACCTGGTTTAGCTATCAGCACCATTATCTGTATCATAGAAGGAATTTGGTAGTATACCTTCTGTACCTATTTTTTCAAATAGTTTGTATAGTATTGGAATTAAGTGTTCTTTGAATGTTTGGTAGAATTCACATGTAAAACCATCTGGCCCTGGAGATTTTTTCTTAGGGAGTTGATTAATAGCTTGTTCTATTTCTTTTTCTAAAATGGGGCTATTTAAATAATTTATTTCCTCTTCTGTTAACCTGGGCAATCTATATTTTTGTAGATATTCTGCCATTTCATTTAGATTATCAAATTTATTCCATAGAGGTGGGCAAAGAAACTCCTAATTATTACTCTAATTTCCTTTTCATTGAAGGAAATTTCTCCCTTATCATTTTTGAAACTAACAATTTGATTTTCCTCTTTCCTTTTTCTGATCAAATTAACTAAAGCTTGTCTATTTTGTTGGTTTTTTCATAAAACCAACTCTTAGTTTTATTTATTAATTCAATAGTTTTCTTATTTTCAATTCTATTAATCTCACCTTTTATTTTCAGAATTTCCAATTTGGTATTTAATTGAGGGTGTTTAATTTGCCCTTTTTCTAGTTTTTTTTAATTGTAACCCTAATTCATTGATCTTCTCTTTCTCTATTAGATATATATATATATATGTATATATATATACATAAATATATATATATAGACATACATATACATTCACACACATATTGAAAAACATCCAGATATTCTCCCTCAGTGCTACATTGGAGTAAATTTAAGATCTAGTTTTGCAAAAGTTTTGCACACTCACCTCCCCTCTCCTTTGCTCCAACTCATGGTTCTTCTTTCTTGAATTTTCAGACCCTGAAGGTAGTCCATGGGTGGTATTTATACATGTACATCTACATAGCAGTGGGCAGACTCTCTTTGGACAGGAAGTAAAAGTTCATCATAGGGATCTTCTTACAGCATAGATGTGGATAAATCAAGTCTAGTTGGAAATTACCCATTACTATTATGAAATGATAGGATGATAACTTGATTTTATATAGTGCTTTGAGATTAATGAAGCACATTACAAATATTTCTTTTTTCCCCTCACAACAATACTGAGAAGGTATCTGTGTTATTGCTCTCCCCATTTTACAGACAAGGAAATTAAGGTCAAGAGAGATCAAGTTACTTGCCCTGGGCCACATAGCTAATTAATATTTGAGGCCAGATTTGGACCTAAGACTTCCTGGCTCTGAGTCCAGTTGTCTCTTTAGTATGCCTCTTAGTTACCTGAACAGAAATCAAAACCCAAGAGGGATTATGGTAACCTAAGATAAAATTAGGAGGCAATAAACACAAGCCCTGGACCTGAGGTAAAATCTAAGATTTGTTGCTTATTACCTACCTGATTTTGGGCAAATCACTTCATTTCTGTCTTGCTTTCCTAATTCATAAAATTATGAGGCTGGACTAGATCATTTCTAAGGTCTACTCAAGTTCTAAAGCCTATTATTGGCTTTCAGGGATAGATGGGTATAGTGGAATAGATGCATATTTGAGAATCCTTGAAAGAATAGTGTCATGCTGTCTCATTGCAATTATTATTTTTATTTTTGGATCAGCAAAACAACTTATAGGAACACAATTGATTAAAAGTATGGATGTGACCAAAATATCAAACGTGTCTGCTAATGAAGAAAGACACCAGTGGGCATTTTAGAATTCAGACAGTCACTGGGACTTGAGGTCAAATGTTTTTATTCTTCATTTAAATGGAGATGCCCAGACTTTTAAAAGAGTCACAAATATTCTAAATCCTCTTTTTAACGGCTGAATTGAAGCATGAATTATAACATTATAAAGGAGACCATAAAATATTGTTTTTCCGTGGTTGCTGTACCTGTTAAAATAATTAACAACCAATCAAATGCAAATTATCCCAAGGAGGATGACTGAATTCTTTGAAACTAAAATGCCATGAAGGAGAGAAAAGCACTTGACTCAGAAAGTAAGAAATGACTTAGAAGTGAATACTCAGAATAGAGTTTGTTTCACTGACCAAGACATATGCTACATTCATATGTGTTTGGCTTTGTGGATATTATACACAAATATACATACAGGGTATACAGAACGTTTTTACATAGGCTGGTATAATCAATAAACATTTATTATCTCCTATGTGCCAGGCACTGTGTTAAGCTCTGTGGAGTATAACTAAGAAAAAGAAACTCCATTCCCTTAAGGAATTCAACATAAAAAAGAAGTTGAAAAGAGCAGATAATGGGGCATATTTGGTGTAGGGACAAAATGGTTGTAGAGTTAAAACCGAGCAGAATCACAGATGGGATATGAAATTACTTCAAAAGTTCCAAATCCTTTATCAAGGAAGATTTTGGGAGGAGTTTATTGCTCTACAACTCTCTAATTCGAGGAAAATGGCATGTGGGGGCATGCTTTTTCTAATTAGAAATGTTTAAAAATTTTTGAAATTTCCTTAAAGGTTACAAGAAAGAAAGGAAAAGACATTTTATGGCTCATATCATTTAATTCTACCATTCTACTTAAAATATGGTCACAAATTCAATTGAAAACACATAATTATTCCTTTATCAGATTCAAAATGACTCTTGCTTTCCATCTTTTCTTTTCTTTTTTCTTTTTTTTTCTTTTTTTGCTGAAAAGTAACATGAGATGATGAGAGAGATTATGTGTGACAATAAAAAACCCTTTTATATTGAGGTCAAGGGAAGGGGTACTGCACTTGAGATCAGAGGACCTGGTTCAAATTCAAATTCTATGTGAAAGTCATATAATATGTATTTCATATAATTTCTTTGAGATTTAGTTTCTTTGTCTGATAAATGGAAATATTGCATCAGATGATCCACAAGGTCCTTCCAATTCTAAAATCATACAGTAGAAAGAAAATGACTCTTTGAAATATACCACTCCAATAATGTTTTATTCAGCAAAACAATTTATTTCTCTCAATCAAAACCTTCAAATTCTATCTTTAAGCAGCTGAGATTAGGAAAGCAATGGTTGAATTCTTTATTTTGTCCTAACTATCACCCTTTGCATGGCTCAATACCCCCTCTACCATCTCTTTCTGAAACAGAAACCAGAAGGTAAATTCTGCTTTGACATGATTTATATAAAATATAAATTTATTATAATTATTTAATATTTTCTTATAATTATATATGTTATATATAATAATATATAATATAATTATATAAAATACAGATTTATATGAATATAAATATATGTATAGATTTATATAAAATACATAGAATAAAACTGATCTTAGAGCTTTCATAGTTTCCAACAAGCTGACATAAACTTATAGGCAGCACTAAAAACTAGACCACTTCTCTTGCACCCAGACACATATCACAATATCCATAGAGGCGAAAGGCTCTCTAATATGAGCTACCCAATCCCATCCTTTGCCTTTATCTGTTGTTACTTTGACTTGTCGAGCTATTCCTGAAACACAAATTTAGGACGACATTGACCTCCTCTACTTAACCACCACTCTGCCCTGTTCTGCACTCTCACCACAAGTAATGTTTGTGTTCCCTGGATATTTTGCTCCAAACTCTTTACATTCCAGATTGTCTAGGGATTTCCATGTGGGCTTAAATATCACTGTCTTCCCTCTTTCCATGGAATAACAATAATTACAATATGCCCTCTTTCACAATGATCGGAATTGGAGAAGAAACCTTCTTGTGCAAATGTGTTTGTCATCATCCTTCAAAGTAAATGCTTAATAAATGATTTTCAGTTATAAATTCATTAATAAGATATTCTAAATTCTCAATATTCCTTTAATCTAAAAATGTTCAGACATATAGTGGTTCATTAACAGAAGTATAATTTGAATAAGTTTGTGTACTTTTACTAATTTATTGATATCTTTTTGGTTAAAATATCACTTGCATATATAGATGTATGTATATATAAATACATATTATATATATGCATATATATATAATATTTACATTGTATTTCCTACATTAGGAAAAATACTGATTGTTTTAGCTGTAGATTTAGCATTTCTGGATTCAAATTGTGGTTTTGTTATATGTTATCTGTATGAAGGTAGTTAACAATTGCTTGTTGATTGATTGTTATATATGAATGTAATGCACAGATATATGTATATATTTACAGGGAGGGAGAAAGAGACAGAGACAGAAACAGAGAAACAGACATAGAGAAACATAGAGACAGAGAGAGAAAAAAAAGAGACAGAGAGACCGACAGAGACAGAGACACACATAGAGACACAGAGAGAGAGACACAGAGACACACACATACACACAGAAAAATAGGGAGACAGAGAGATACACATATACACACAGAGAGACAGAGACAGAGACAGAGAAAGACACAGAGACACAGAGAAACAAGAGAGACAGAGACAGACACAGACACAGACACTCACAGAGATAGAGACAGAGAGACAGAGACAGAGAGACACACACAAACAGGGAGACACAGAAAGAGATAAAAACACACATACACACAGAGAGACAGAGAGACAGAGATAAAGAGACAGAGACAGACACAGAGACATAGAGAAACAAGAGAGACAGACAGACACAGACACACAGAGACAAGAGAGAGAGTCAGAGAGAGACAGAGACAGAGAGATGGAAAGAGAGGCTAACAGAGAAGTCCTATGCAGTATAAAAAAGAGCAATTACTGGGACTGTTTTAGTGTACATGACTTGTGTGCAGAAGAAGCTGCTGAGGTATGTGGGATGTAGTCCACTAGCCAAGAACATTTCATGGTTTCTCCAGGATGGTTGGAAGAAACAAAAGATGCACAAAACATCATTCATTGGAACGGAATATGGGTTTATTCTATACCCCCTCTCCTAATCACACTGACTGATAGAACAGAAGGGAATTAGAGTACAGTAGCCATAGAAAAAGGAAATCTAAAAGGGAAGTTGGGTGTGCCACACAGGAAATGATACAAATTATTTGACCCCAAGTCCATTTCCCAGGGTAATGTAGATACAATTTGTCACGAATTCAACCTTTTTTTTGTTTGTTTTGTTTTGTTTTGTTTTTAGGGTTTTTTTTTGGTTCTCTGTTCCCAAATGGAAAACAAGAAAAAAAGATATTACCCAAATATGTTTGCCCATTGACATCTGTCTCTGCTATCTCACCTGAGTTTCCCTGCTCTGCAATTCTTTCTTTCACTGCCAAAACAATCTCCTTAAGAAACAGATCTGACCTTTGCTATTGTCTTACACAAAAATCCTCAGTGCTTCCTCTCCCATTTCCTGCATAGGACAAAATATATACAAATCCATACCCTGTCTTGTAAGCCCTCTATACTTTACCTGTTTTCAGACTTACTTCATATTACTTCCTTTCCTTTATTCTGGAAGCACAATCATTTGGATCTGTGCTTTCATGAGCTTAGGAATTTGTTCCATAATTTATACTTTTGATGATTTTTCTAGAGCACTGATTCCTACAGTTACACATTGAGTATGTATGAAAAACAGACCTTGAACTCATGTTTTCCTGCTTTTATAGGCAACATTTTAATCTTTATGCAATATTGCCTTCTACCCATATTGACTATATCTCAGCCAAAACATTCTACTTCTTGTCTTTTTCCCTTTGTACAAATTATCCATCACGTCTTAAATGCGTGATTTTTGTAATTTCATTTTCATATTCTTTTTTTCTTCAAGGTTCATTTCAGGTGCCACCTCCTCCATGAAGTCTCCCCTGATCCTCTTGAAGTAAAAATGATCCTGTCTCAAGTTTTACTAGAGTCCTTTGTCTGGGTATCATTTATGTTTTCCCTTCCACTACATCTCACAGTAGGGTCTGCAATAAATCTCTGTGGGAACCAAATGAGCCCTGAGGACTGCCTCAGGAAAATTATGTTCATGGGACACTGAAAGCAGGACTGCCTAAGGAATGGTTTGAAGTTACAAGAATTCTCAGGAGACAGGGCAAAATACTGTGTGTGTTGGTTTGCAAGCCTCCTTTCAGTATTTCATACGTTTATCCTTGGAGAGATTCCATCTAACACTTTTCTTGAGGTCAGGAACAGAAAAGAAGAATGAAGGAGCTGCTGATGGGATCAGGGGGCTATTAAATAGTTAGGTAATAAACATTTATTAAGGACTTACTCTATTCCAGTCACTGTACTAGGTTCTGGGATATGAAGCTGAGTACTGCTACTGCTGCCACCATAGAACAGTGGAATAAGAAGCTACACTGAGCCTGGGATGGAGACCAGAGAATTGCAATTGCTGAAGGGGATAGCTTGAACCAGAGAGGGGACCAAGATGCTGGGCTAGTAAGAAAGAGCAATGAGAAGAGGCAGACCCAGGAAGGGAGTGTCTTGGGGCAGAATTTCCTGTTATAACTCAGTGCTCAAGAATAGCTGCTCTCTTCCTTTTATAATCATTTTTCCTCCCAGGCTCTTCTGCCTATAATAGAAGGTGGCAATAACCAAACAACAAGATAAGACGGAGGAGGGATCCAAAGCAACAAAGAAGCTCATAGGAAAAGGAGATTGAGAAGTAGGAAAGGGGCTCTAATGGAAGAGTGTTTGGCTATTATGTTATAATGAGAGGAGAAAATTCCACTCACTAAATATGAGGCTTTGCCAAAATGGAATCCAAAGAATAAGGAAAAAATAATTACCACATATAATCAATTTTTATGTGTAGTGTGAGAGGAGACCTAAATACTGAGTATCAGAAAAACGTTGGAATGTAAACTTTGTAACAGTTGGGCCTGTTTCATTTTTGCATTTTTGCCCCCCAGTATCTTATGCAGTTCTTGACACATAGAAGGTCCTTATTGCTTATTGATTGATTGATGTTTCAGTAAGCCTATGTTGATCATTATTTGTTTATACACACTATAGGGCAAATTATTTCCCTTCTCTGAACATCAGCAACTTTATGTGTAAAATGAGAAGTTGGAATCAATTCCTTCTGAGAATCCTCCAGGGCCAAAATCTATGAAATCACAAGACTCTGTCAAGATCTCTTCATATCTGAAGATCTCACTGTTTTATTTACTTCATCTTATCATAATGCTAAGGTCCAGACTCACTTTAGTGGTTTTATGGACAGTCTGGGGGCTTCTTCTTATACTACAAATGAAAGCGATTCATCTATAATAATAATTTTTGTTTATCCATTCTGATTCACAGTAGAAGCACTATCAAATTCCTAATCATAACTTCTAACTAAACAATCACCTATTAATCATATATGTTCTCCGATATTACTTGGTCTACTTGGACAATTGGTCTTTCTAGGCTAGGATAAGTGCTGGAGGGTGAATTTCCTCCATGTGAGATCTTCAAGTAAAGAAATTTTACTTTGGAATTAGAAGACCTGAGTTTGGATCCTGTCTCCGTTGGTCACTTTGTATGGTGGCAAAATATCTCAAGTTTCTGGAACTCATTTTTCTCATTTGAAAAGCAAGGGGGTTAATCTAGATGGCTTCTGAGATCCCTTCAACTTGCAATTTTATGGCTCTGTGAAACTATGACAATATTTATATGAAGATTTACATCCTTTACTGAAATTACTTGTTGAGGGTTTTTTAGTGAATACTCATGCTTCCAACATGGTTTGAAATCAATGACCTCTAAGATCTCTGCCAACTTAGTATTGAGATGTTGGTTCAGTAAAGAAAGCACAGACTTGGAATCAGGAAGATTTGAGTTTAAATTTAACTTCAGGTACTTACTAGCTGTCTAACCTTGGACAAGTGTCTTAATCTATTTGTCTCAGTTTCTTCATCTGCAAAATGAGGATCATTTACCCATTTTCCTTCTCATGGTTGCTGTGAGAATCAAATAAAATAATAATTATAAAGCACTTAGTAACTAGTACTTAGTGTAGTAAGCACTATGTAAATGTTGACTGCTGCTATTATTATCATCATTATATGTAAGATTCTATTATTCTGATAATATAATCAGAGGGATAGAGGTGATAATGTACGTGACAAACATGAAGACAAGAGAGAAACATGATTGGACAAGAATGGAAGATGTGGTGTTCTTTTTTGATTCTTCATTTATAAGATTAGACAGAGAAGACAGAATAAGGCTAAGGAAAACTTTTGAAACTGAAGAAGGGAGTTTGGACATGTTTCTTCAGGACCAATCAAAATATTTCTTGTTCTAATTTAAACCCCAATTCATTTGAAATTTTTATACCTGAGATTTTATATATTTGCAAAGTATATCACAAATATGTCACTTGAGCCTCACTGTCTCACTTTAAGGTTAAGTACCAAAACAAAAGTTATATTATTTTTTTAGATGAGGAAATTGAAGCTCTTAGAAGGATAATAGGAAGAGTACTGACTCAAGAATCTGAGGATTTTCCTTCCAGTGCTCACACCCTTTATGACATTGGGAAAATTACTTAACTTACCATAACCTCTAATATTTAATTTGTTATTTAAGGGGGGGCTCATAAATGTTCTAATTCTATGAGTCTGTGAGTTGGTATCATAAGCATAGAAACTACTAATGTGTCCTAAGAAAAGCCCTCGTTATGTGTGAAAAAAAATTATGCCTTCACTATCTCATCTCTAGGATAACAACTTTTTTTTTTCTATTTTTACTTGTTATATTATTTCTTTTCCCATTTCTTTGATTACTTCTGTGATTTTTCGTTCTTTTTTGTTCTAAGCTTTCCATATTATTTTTCAGATAAAATAGTGCTCAGATAAAAATTTATAGGGTGCTAATTTCCAAATTGTCATCATGTTGTATGATACATTATCAGCCTATTTTGCCTTGGACCCCCAAACCCTCTCCATCTCCATCCTATTTCTGTTTTTTCTTACTAACTACCACCAGTCTTTATTTTATTGCACAGCATTTGGGACCAGAAAAGCATGGCAAATTTCCAGGTCTGGGGTAGTTATGAATGTAAAACATAAGCATGTGGGGAGATACTGATGGATTCAGCCAGTCAGACTCTATGATGATATCATGGAACTGAGGTCATAATTCTACAACTATAATGACTTTAGAGGGACGTTAAGGTGATTTTCATCACAGTACAACAGAATAGTCAGAAAGTGGGTAGTAAGTGGGTGAATGCTGATTTTCATGGCTATTCTAGTCACCCAGTACTTCAAGGGCTGAATAAATTGACACTTGCAGTTTCCTGTGAGTGTACCAAATTCAACTCAATTAAATTCATCAATTATTGAAGTGATTAAACTTCATCCAGAAAGACATTTATTTGGCTCTCCAAATGAGATTCTAAATGCTTTTTAGACAATGGATGCGGAATTTTTCCCATAATATCCAGAATGAGATATTGTTTTATTTATTTATTTTTTTGTGGGAGTAGCCATTGGGCTTCTCAGTTTGCTGACACTTAAGGGGTAAGAATGTTCCTAGGAATTTTCTCTTTTACTTTTTCTAAGAGATTTTCCTATAAGATAGTATAGGAAAAAGAGGAAGGAAAAAGGAAGAATCTCAGCAAGTTTGGAACGAGGTAACAGAGGGAAAGAAATGAACCAATGAACACTTTGGGGTTCCATTCCATTAGTAAAATGCGATTTACCTCCCTAATTTAATTTGATCATACCATCTCATCCAGAATACTAAGGATTATAATGATGATAACGTGTATAACATGCATTAAGGTTTATACAACTATCTTCAGAGCAACCCTATGAGACTGGCGGCA
Organism: Myrmecobius fasciatus; assembly: GCA_023553655.1. Lineage (NCBI taxonomy): Eukaryota > Metazoa > Chordata > Mammalia > Dasyuromorphia > Myrmecobiidae > Myrmecobius > Myrmecobius fasciatus. Next base: position 149,083 of record JAJPUD010004504.1, read on the forward strand.
CAGCATATTGCTATCATTTTACATATAAACAAACAGATTCAGAAAAATTGACTGCTTACCCAAAGTTACACAGATCATAAATAATGAAGCCAAAATTCAAGCCCAGATCTCCTGATTCTAAGACCAGTATTCTTATCATTGTAACATAATTTAGTGTTTTTAAAAAACAGGTAAAAACAATGACTGAATGGTTAGGATGTATAAATATGAGCAAACTGATCCAATTAAAAAGACATTTTTTGAGCATATGCCATATGCAAAACATTGTATTTCTAAATCCATGATTGCAGGCTTTTCTTACATGACTATTTTATCATTGTCAGGTATCCTTATTTCTTCTTCACATGTTTCTACCTCCTTCCCTTCACCCTATGTATAGAATCAGGGCAAAATGTCTGATGATCTTTCAAGTGTTTTATAAATACCTTGCAACAAAAGGGATATATGCTGCAGTCATAAAGCCTCATAAAGCTGGCTCACCATGCTGCCTCTCCAGCCAGTCACTTTTTTATTATTCTCTGCTCCAAGTGCTATTTCCCTAATGCTTCCCATACATCTTGCACAAGATGACAAATCAAATCTGTATTCAACCCTGTGTTTCTCAAGCCTGAGAGCCCTTTATTAGTAGACACGTTATGGAAAACAATGTGTACCAACAGAATTTGCAGGATTTCCTTGTAATTGAGGTGTCTAGAGCATGTTTTGTTCCACTTAGCTGTAGAGTACAGGACAAGGAGAAGTTGTACTCTAGATTTATATTCTTTGTGGTCTCAGACAAGCCCTTTTATTCATTGCTGTCCATCTAATATGCTCTCTATAGGAACAGGAATAATGGAAGCCACCATCCATGATGCTTGGTGACCAGAGGTCATTCTTGAACCCAAATAGGAAAGAATCTAGTTCTCCCAATGTAAAGATGCTGAGGAGGAAAAGTAGAGAAAAGAAAAGCTGGAAATGAATAAAACTGCTCAGAGAGCAGAGACAGCTGAAGTATGGAATATCACCTGGGAATTTAAGTAGATTTAGGAGAAGGTATGCTTCCTGAGAACAAGGAATTCTTTCATCTTTATCTTTGTGACTCTGGTATCTAGCATATTGCCAAGCATGCAGTAGATACTTAATAAATACTTGAATTTGAACTGTTGTAGTATTCTTTTTATTTTTGTGATTACTTTTTATGTCCAAATTGGATTATTGCATAATGAACAAAAACATAGTAAAACATGAACCTTGAGGTTAGAGTTTATTGCCTTGAACTTTGCTTTTGCTATATGCTGGCTTTGTGATCTTGGGCAAGGTATTTAACCTTACTGAAGCTTAGGTTCCATGTCAGAAAAATAATAAAAGGTTATTGTGGCGATTATATTCTGCATGTTCCAGATAAATATAACATGACATTGATTGTAACTGCAACCAATTATGTTATGTCCTAAGCAAATGGATTTATCACAGCTGAAACTCCTGGTCCCAGTGGTCATTTTAACAAGCTTCTCTCTCTTATCTACTCATCACTAGTCTCATATTTATCTACTTTCTCACTTTCTCTCCACCACACACATTTTCCCCCTTGCTAAGGTACTGGTCCACTCTCTTCAACCACTCAGCCAAATATTTCCTCACTCACCTACCTCTTGTTATTGTTTAAATTCTGAGTCCACCCATAGTAATAATTGTCAGTCAATAGGATTGACAGATAAAACTGATAATATATTTCTTTTGGTTTTTGTGTGCCAAATATTTTTGTCCGTGTTCTTGTGTGAAATAAAGTGGTGTTTATATAGGTGACTAAGAATTTTATTATAAAGGTATAATAACAGTCTGATAATTTACATTTGCCCATAATTTTATAGTTTAAAAAAAAAAACCCTTTCCCTTACATTATCTTCTTGGGTCTTTAGGATAATTTCCTGCAATGGGTAAACTAAGGATTACTATTCACATTTTTTAAACAGCTAATGAAATTAAAGATCTAGATGTTAAGTAGTGCCTGTGTTTATGCAGATATTAATTGGTGGAGTTGGGACTAGAAGCTGGACACTTATTCCTGAACTGATGCTTACAATGAATGTGTAGGTTTTGGTATATCAGATTATATGGTGAGTTTCTATCTGTCTGAGGGATGGGGGAAGTACCTCTTCATATGCATGAGAGCAGGTATAAGAAAGAAGAAATGGGAAGTCAGACAGAGCTTCCACTGAGGTAAAATGACTAGGCCTGTGGGACAGGTTACCAACATGAAAGCTCACACATCCTTCTCCAAATCATCTTCAGTTCTTATATTTATTCTTTTTTAAGGCTGCCTTTTCCCACCTTTGTGATGGGGCTTTTTCCACCTAGATTTTGGTGAGGCTTCAAGTACTAGGGCAACAATCTCAGCGAAAAAATTACTTCTTTATTTATTATGAGTGCATCTAATTGTAGTGAACTTTCCTCTGCATGTCTACCCCATTCCCCAAATGAATTTGCCCAGATTTTTTACTTATGGCTCTGTTCTGGGTTTATCCTAACACTTGCTTCTTTTCCTCTCATGGTTTCTTTATCATTCCAATTAAAGAAACCTCTTTTTATTTTATGCTTCAAGACAGTATTTCCCTGCATTTTCTTTATCCTATCTTTACCTAGTCCTGGGCTTTCAGTGAAGTTAGAAAAGGGTGGGGAAATAATTATATGTTCCATGTCATCATCCCCTGATAAAATAATATCTCAGCTCAAAGATTCCTGCAAACCAATGGAATCTTATATCATGGGTGAAGAAATTAATATGTCAAGTCAGAGAAATATAATATACAACAGTGACTGCTCCTATAAAGAATTGGCAGGAAAAAAAACCCAGTGTATTCTCATACTAATTCTTGCTCCAATCTCTACAGAAAATAATTGAAGTCTAAACCAATACATTAAACTCTGAAATATTCCATTCCTTTTTCATTTTCACTCCACTCTCATATTTGACAAGTAGAAACAGTAAACATTAGATATATATCAAAATTATATTAATTGATGATAAAGTAACAAACATAGAATTTATGTTTATTCTTTCATTGCCAAGGCCATTTGTTGCTTTCAAAAATACCTATACATGTCATAAAGCCCTTTTAAAAAGACACAAATAGTACCAGGAATTTTAATATCTGAGCTAAAAGGTCATTTGAAAGAGATTAGCCTTATTCTTCCTGGTTCCATAGGGCAGAGTTAATAATAATGGGAAGAAATTTTAGAGTTGCACATTTCACTGGGATGTAAGGGGAGGAGCCCTTTTTAGAAAGTAGAGATGTGTGAAAGTTGCTTGCCTACTTCACAATATTTAACAATATAAATATATGTAAATCTAATAGTTACATCACCAAAATGTATTTTTCCTAATTCATAGCTTTTTATCACCAGCCTATTATTTCTCAGTCCATCTATATGGAGAAAATGGGGTGTTGTATAAAAACATAACAGCAAGTATAAATAACTGTACATATGTGAAATATTAATAGTAAGAACATTGTATTAACATATTGAATCCCCATAATTTATACCACACTTTTACTATTTGCATTAATTTCTTGGAAACCCTTGAGAAATATCCATATGACTCTTGTAAAATAATTCTGTAAAGCAAGATATTTTTTAATAAATTGCTGTGCCTCTTTCTTAAAGAATTAAATCTTTCCAGTGGCAACTCCACAGTTACTATCATAGTGTCCAACCCATTCCATTCCATGTGGGAGATGCTTGTTAAATAGAATTACTTAATGAGTAAATGAATTAATGAATAGATATTGAATGCATGTAAGGTGTTAATTGGCACATATTGCATTGCATTTAAATCCTGCTGCTTGTTAAAGGGATTTTAATATATTATTTTCCCTCTGTAGAGGTAAAGTAACTGTGGTTTATAGATTAGGCAATTCACTTAACCTAAATGTTGTGTTTCAGCCTTGGTTGCTGTATCTTCATCCATGTCATGACACTAAATGTAGGTGTCACTTGGTGATTTGTTCTGAGCCCTCTTCTCTTCTTCTTCTATATTGTCTTTCTTGGTGATCTCATCCATCCCTTGTCTCTATGACTTTGACTTGGCAATTTTCATGGTTGTAATGCTTTCCCTCTCAAATTCTTTTTCTCAGAATCCCTGCCTTTAATTAAGATGTATTTCAAGTATTTCCTGTTCACAGATGTCTTTTTGGACCCTTTCAGCTTCTAGGGCCATATTCTCTAAGGTTATTTTCTATTTACTCCATATACCTACCTTATGTGCTGAATTATGTATGTTGTCTATCTCTACTCCTTGAGGTCAGAGGCTTTTTTAACTTTTTTTTCTTTTTATTCTCAGAGCTTAGCATACAGCAAGTATTCAATATATACTTGTTGATTGATTAATTTTTTGAATCTTTATTTTTTCAGTTGCAAAATGATAGTTCTACTAGATGCTTTGAAGTCCCTGCCAGCACTTAAATTGATGATCTAAGTCTACAAATGGAATGTCAGACAACTTGCATATGGACACGACTAGTGTTATCTGAACTCAACATTTAGTTCCCATTTCACTTTGTCATATTGCTCCTCATTTCATGGAGTGTTCTACTTGACATAACTAATCCCTTCTCAGGTCTTGCCAAGCTTAACAACAGATCATCTCTTACATCTCTCCTCTTCTTTCTACTCAAATAGCCACCAAGCTATTTCAGATCCTTATCAACTCTCCCTTGGACCATTACAATAGACTACAAGTTAGACTCTCTGCTCATACTCCAAAGTCACCTCCAAAATCAGAAACTGGAGGTGAAATCATGTCATTTCCTTATGGTTATAAAAATTCCAGTGTCCAAAAAAGGGGGAAATCTGAAAGGCTATTCAAAAAAACTATCCTTGCAAATGTTTTGAAAATAAAAAAAACCTTTAAATAAAAAAAATCCAGTGTCTTCCTAGTATTACTACAATTATAAGCTCCTCAGTTTGGCATTTTAAGCCCCTTACAATGTAATTCCAAACTAGATTTCTAACCCTATTCTGTATTGCTCTCCTTCATATATTCTATAGTCAGACCAAACTGTCCTTCTTTCTGTTTATTTTGCACACATCATAACATCTCCCTTTACCATGTTTTGTGTGGGTTGTTCCTATTCTTGTAATATTGTACCATCTCACTTCTGTATCTTAGAATTCTTAATTATTGTCAGCTCAAATATTACTTATATTTATGTTGTTGTTTAATTGTTTTAGTCACATCTAATTTTTCGTGGTCCCATTTGGGGTTTTCTTGGCAAAGGTGTTTGATTACCTACAATTTGAAGATTTTTATTCTTCTTCTAGCTTGCAGCATCCTCTTAAATTTGGGTTAATTTTGTCATTTGTATACATGTGTGTATGTATACACATATGTTTATACACACATATATATACACACATGAGTATGTATATATATACATACATATCTACACAATGTATATATTTGTTTACATGCTCATATACATACATAGATGCATATACACACGTGTATTTATGTGCCTAAATGCATTTATACACACATGTATATATAAACCAAGACATATGTGTTTGTGTTTGTGTATTCTTGCATGTGCATGTTTCTTTCCCATGATAAATTATGCACCCTCTTAGAAAAGGACAGTGCAATTTTTGCCTTTGTGTCTCCAAGGCCTTGTACAGTTCCTTGAACATGGTAATTCATTTAAAAAGTTTTCTGAATAATTCTTAGCATTGAGCTTTATTATTATAATCTAATTGTAAATTCATAGTTCTCCAAGACATTTATTGATTTCTCTTATTTTATACTTTCTAGCTTTTGTGTTTTATTCCTATTCTCTCTTAGTCCTTATAAAAAATAGAAACAAGGAGTTCTACTATAACTCGTGCTCTGTGTCATAGTAAATATCTTTTCTATATCAAACACAAGCCTCCAAACATGAGGAATCTGGGAATTATAAGCCTGGTTCTCTTTATTTCCCCTGACAGTCATCTTTTCTCTCTGCCACTAGAAGAATAAGTACAGATTTCTTAGCACTCTATCAGAGGTCTGAAGACTCTTTAATGGGGCAGTAATTGGTATTTTTATATTGTTTCACATCATTTGCTGGCAAAGAACACTTGACAGGTTTAATCTTACCTCAAATTGTAGAGAAAATAATGCTTCGATTGACTTCGTATATGATGACAAGAAGTCCAAACTGACTAGCCATTGGGGAAATGGTGACTATTGGTATATACATCACAAACTAAATTATTCTGGTGATCTAAACCCTGTTCACCTTGACTTCTTGGTCTAAATGACAAAAAAAATTGTAAAGATACACATGAATATTCATCCTCTGCAACTGTTCTCAGTATCATGATGAGAAAGGAGTTCAGTGGAGTGTAGTGAGGATGGCAAAAGTTTCACTAGAAAATTTATAGGAGGCTGTAATTATATTATGGCTCCTGAGGGCAAGTAGAGCAGGGTTTCTCATATCAGTACTTTTTCTAAGGCTCTCTCTGTCCAGAGTATTGAAAACAAGGAGACACAGTATATTGGTTTATTTTGAAATAAGCCAGTCATCATATAATGTGATATATATATATAATATCATATTATATATATATATATAATATCATATTATATATATATATGTAGAATATAAGTAGAGTGAGAAAGATGTATGGTTTGGTCACAATAATATTCAAGAAGCAGTTTGAAAGAAAGTTCCTAGCTTTCCAATAAATGGTGAAGATTTTGTTATTGTTTAGTCATTCACTTGTGCCTGAATCTTCATGATCCTCTGGGCTACAGCATGCCAGGTCCTTCTATTTTATGCCATCTGTCAAAGTCTGGCCAAGTTCCTGTTTGTTGTTTCCATGACACTATCTATTTTTCTTATCCTGTCATGACCATTTTGCTTTTTCCTTCAGTCTTTTCAAACATCTGTGTCTTTTCCAGAGTCCTATCTTCTCATTTTATGGCCAAAGCATTAAGCTTCAGCATCAAGATTTGACTTTCCAATGAATAATTTGAATTAAATTCTTTAAAGGTTAAATAATTTGATCTCCTTGATGTGTAGGAGCCTCTCAAAGATCTGCCTCAGTACTACAATTTGACAGTATTGATTCTGTGTTATTCAAATCTCATAGTCCAATTTTCACAGTCATACATTGCTACTGAAAAAAAATATAGCTTTTACTATATAGATCTTTGTTGATGTCTTTGTTTTTTAGTATGTTGTTCAGATGTGCTGTAGCTTTTCTTCCAATGAGCAAACATCTTTTTAATTTCATGGCTGCAATCTCCATTTGTAGTGATCTTGAGCTCGGGAATGTAAAATCTGACACTGCTTCCATTTCTTTTCCCTCTATTTGCCAAGGAGTGATAGGATAATTTGTCTAGATATTAGTTTTGTTTTTTAAGCATCAATTCAGCTTTTACACTCTCCTCTTTTCATACTCATCAAGAGGCTTCGTAAATTCCTTTTCACTGCCTTCAAGGAGCTCAGACTCCTTGATGTATTCAGTTTGTGTTCTATTCTCAAAGATTGCTCCCATTGTAGGTGGCCTAGCTGTAACAGATCTAAAACTATATTATAAAACCATTTGGTATTGGTTAAGAAATAGAGCAGTTGATCAATGGAGTAAGTTAGGCTCACAGAACAAAATAGTCAATGACTACAATAATCTGGTGTTTGACAAACCCAAAGACTCCAATACTCCAGCTTTTGGGATAAGAATTCAGTATTTGACAAAAACTTCTAGGAAAATTGGATACTAGTATGGCAGAAACTAGGCATTAACCCAAACCTAATACTGTATACCAAGATAAGGTCAAAGTGGGTTCATGATCTAGACATAAAGAATCATATTATAAACAAATTAGAAGAACATAGGATAGTTTACCTCTCAGATTTGTGGAGGAAGAAAGAATTTGTGACCAAAAAAAAGAACATATTGATCATAAAATAGGTAATTTTGATTATGTTAAGTTAAAAAGTTTTTGGACCAACGAAACTAATGCAGACAAGATTAGAAGGGAAGAAATAAACTGGGAAAACATTTTTACATTCAAAGGTTCTGAGAAAGGCCCCATTTCTAAAACATATAGAGAATTAAATCAAATTTGTAAGAAATCAAATCATTCTCCAGTTGGCCAATGGTCAAAGGATATGAACAGCCTTATTTAAACAGTACGGTTAGGGTAGAACTAAGGGGATTGCTCCATTCACCTGACACCAGCTTTCTGAGGAATTCTCTTTTTTATTACTCATGTCTTATTTTTCTAAATATCTTTCTACTTTTGGTTTGTTCATAGTTTCTACATTGTCTCTCCCAGTAGCCTGTGAGCTCCTTGAGAATAGGGACTGATTTTTGTTTTTTTGTTTTTACATCCCTAATACTTAGTACAGTGCCTGGTATACAGCAAGTGCTTGATATATGCTTCTTAACATGTTGACTTTCCAAACTCTAAAATGTTTTCTTTTGGGCATTTTTACCTCAAAAGAATCCTATTTGACCTCCTGGCATACCCACTGTAAAGACTATGAGGAGATATCAAGAAAGCACTCTTTTGGGGACTTTCCTACAATCAAAAGAACAGACTTGCATTTTAAAATCCTGTACCCAAATAGTACCCAGAATCTCCTTCCCATTTATGGATCCCATGTGATATATTGTCAGCCATTCCCCAAGGATGATTGCCTGAATCTAGTTTTGAAAATGTGATGATAAATTTGGCCACTCTCCAGGCCTCTAGCGGAGTAACTATTTTTAAAGATCAAATCCATGTTTTTTTGTGACGTTCCCCAGGGCTCTATTCCCTTCTTCCTTTAGAACCCTATAATGATGGTATCCATTCTTTGTGCTGTTTAGCAATTTAAGACCTCCAGTTGTCCCTTCACTCCCTTACTTAAGATACCAGTCTTTTCACTGAGCCTCACTTTCCCTCCAGGGGAAGAATAACCTGAGGGCATGAAGTTTTCTCATCTTTCTTTGTGTTGGAAAGGGATACAGAGACTTCATTTAGTTTCTCAGCAATCTCTTTTTTATCTTCTTTGATTTTGTCTGTCTTTGGTGGATTGCAGTCACTCACTGGGGCTGCTACAGACAGCTCACTAGAGAATTTCTCATTCACTCTTTTAAAATTTTGTCTTTGCCCTTCAAGTAATTCCCTGACCTTACTTTACTAAGTTTCTATTTCATTGTATTGGCAGCATTCATCATTTTTCCACTTTATTCCAAACCTCCTAGAGGAGATATGAATCTAATGAAAATGTGCAGGATGGATTGGAGAATTGGTATTGGCAAATTTTTATTTAATGCAAATTAGAGACCCTTCAAATGTTATTAAACAATATAATATATATGTACATAATCACCTACTTATACAGACACTTGGACACATGTTATGTGTGTGACTTTTTGTACATATATCTGATGAAAGTGTGTAGGATGGATTGGAGAATGGGTATGAGCTTATTTTCATTTAATTGCATATTATAGATCCTCCAAATGATACTGTAGTAATCACTTATTTCATGAATTACTTCTGCTAAACAATTCACCAACTAATGACGGACTTTTTCAAGAGTGCTTTTCTTTACTTTTCTAAAGTGATCCTCAGTCAACATCTAGGACACACATTTAAAATGTGTCTTCTTTGGTAGACACTACCAAGGATTTCACACTAATAACAAAGTCTTTGAGCACCTAAGGTTGTCAATGAAATATAATAATGAGTCATTAAAAGAGGATTTTTATATAAAGAGAAAAAATTAATTTAGTACTTTTCATCTGACAGTGATTTTATTTTATCTTCCCTGTGAGTTAGATAGTAAAAATATTGATGTTCCTATGCAAGCATGGGAAAACTGATGCTCAAGGAAACAAAAAGGTGACTAATATCCCTGAGCTAGGATTCAAATCCAGAATTTTTGAGGCATCAGGTTTATGAAAAGCATCAAAATATCATGGAAAGACATTGCATTTGAAGATAGAAGTTAGAAGAAGTTACTATAACCCCAAGGATAGGACTCATTTTACTATACCATCCTAGTTGGCTCTGTGATTAAGAAAAAGACTATTATCCCCAATAGTTTAGATCATGTCACAAATTTGAACCAAAAGATCTCCCTTGTAGCAGTAGGATTCATTAAGTCATCATCCAATAAATATATATTAATTCCTTTCTAATCAAGAACTAGGTAGAATTTATCATATATTTATTATTTTTTATTGATTTTCAAGGAAGTGTGCAAAAAAGTATATAAATAACTATAGATAGTAGAAATATAAAATGAATATTTGCAAAGTAGTTAAATACAATATAGTTTGGGCATCCAAGATATATTAACATTTGGGGTGGTATTGAAAGGTTCATGAAAGGCTTCATGTAGAATAATGTACTTAACCCATGCCTTAAAAATAGAGAGTGGCTTACAAAGTAAAAATTTAGCATGTGGGAAAAGGAATATGCAAATGCAGGGAGGTGAGAGATGACATTTTATGTATCATAAACAAAAAGAAGACCAATTTGTATATAGTCTTATGCTAAATAATATGAAACATACATAATAACCATATCTTGTACTCTTGAGAAGTTCACAGTATGGTTTCTGAGATGGAGGTGCATCTGCATGAAAATTTAAAACAAATACAAAAGTGCAGGATCTGAACAAATGCCCAAAGATTGATGTAGTCAGTTACCAGAAGATAGAATGGTCACTATTTGTAAAATGAGAAGGAAAACATCAACATTAAGTTAGGTTTTGAATTCTCAGTAGGACTTTGCATAGTCAGAGAAGAGTTCAGGAATGATGTGCAGAGGGGAAATATGTATTAATGCAAAGAAGCAAGATGTGTCTTTGGAGGATAATGAGGAACCCAAGAGATAGCCCAAGTGTTGGAGAATAGTGAGTTTTTTTAAGTGTTTATCATTTGGCAAAGCTAGAAATGTAGATTGTGAGTAGAATTTAAGGCTTTTAGAATATTAGTGTAAGGATTTTAGATTTTATCATGTCGGGGTACAGTGCCTCTAATGATCCAAAGTTGTAAGTATAATAAAAGCAACACTTAAGAATAATGTAGTATTTGTATATAGGACGGATTGCTGAAGGAATAAGGCTTGAGGCAGGGAAAACACTTGGAGAATGATAAACTCTTCCCTGGATGTCTCAAATAGTTCTCTGCCCTTTATCTTGAATTGACTTTTTGTGTATTCATAATAATTTGTTTTCTTTCTCCAGCATCTATATGGCATTTCTCCTATCACTATATTTACACTGATCAGAGGCTTCAAAATGAAATTTCTGCTTCTCTCTTCACTTATTTTTTCACTTCCCATTTTCATTTGATCTGCAAGAGCTGGGCTATGCATATTACTTTGGACAGCTTACAATAGAGAAAGAAGAGAAGAACCAGTGGGTGCTCCCAGAATATAAGTCATTGACTCAGAAGTAGCAGGAGCCTGTGACTCAGAGGGAGATGGGCAACCCCTTACTACACTTGGATGAGAATATAATTATATTTGCCCTTTATTATCTAAGTACATATATCTAGGACAGATATGCAAATTTACTGAGCCAAGAACTGAATAGCAAGAGGAGGAGGGTAAGCAGACATGCTTGGAAACCACACAATACTGCTTTCAATGCTTGCAAAGTCCTCACTAAAACAAAGATAGTTCTTTAAAAATAAATATTGTTGTAGTCATGCTACATGGCTGAAATTCTTGGAATATCTTAATCTACAAAGAATCAAATTTGTAGATCATGTAAAAGACAATGGCAAGTCTCATAATGATAGTGAGTAAGCTATAGAATATTATCAATAAGGAATGACAGAACAATAGGAGTAGAAAAAGATATTAGCAAAAAAATCAAAAAAGATGATTTCTTCATGTAGTGAAAATCAGAGATAACCTGTCATCTTTTGGTTTTTCCATGACATCAAAAGATCTTGAAGAAATCTACCCGAAGGATCAAGTAAACACCCAATGAAGGATTTGCAGATGATAATCATACAAGAGGAGATGGAATAAGTAGATTTCAATGTATTTGGATATTTCAATAATTATTTATTGGATCTATTGATTACAAATGTTAGCAACAATTCTCTATCATTGTTTAATTTTATGATACTTCTTCCCTGTCTTAAAACTTGAGATTTTCTCTCAATTCAGTTCCTGACATATGCTAGTTTAGATGATTTATCATCTCTCTAACATGGTTATATTGCTTCTACTCTTAAACCTAGGGTTGACCAATTGACCAGCTACAGTAGTAAATATAATACATCTTTTGACTTTGAGGTAAGTTTTCTAAGTTTCACGATTATCTCATCTTTGGTGTCTCATGTACAGTTCATGATCACTTTGTCTTTGCTTTACCTTGATCTCTAATAACTGTGTATTCCTGGCTCTTAGCTGCTGATTGTTTTCCTTCAATTTCTAACATTTATCTGTACCCTGTCTTCTCCTTCCTTGGCCTCTGAGCCACTTCATTGTTTTGATGTTAAGTAAGTTCTGTGACTCATAGGATCATACATTTAAAAGGTTAAAGGGATATTAGATGCCCTTAAGTCCAACTTTTTTCATTTCTTATAGGTGAGGAAACTGAGGGCTGGACATATTAAGTGGTTTTTTCAGGGTCACCCAACTATTGAGTTCCTTGAATAAAAATTCAAGGCTAGGTATTTCTGATACCAAATCTAATATTTAGCTGCCTTGCCTTTAAATTCCTAAATCAATTTTAGGCTTCCAGCTGTTCTAAATCATTCCCTCTTCTACTTATGACCCTCACATTTCATTTTTAGACTTACTTTCTAATTCTAATTTTTTACCTTGTCTTTATAATCCACTACTGCCCACCACAGCATGCTAATATGACATTAAGTCAGGAATGGCTACCTGATTCCCTCCAGGGATGAAGTAAAAGCTATTAGGGACTGGTAAGCTTATAGAAGTAAAAGATAAATGAGTTCCTCATACCAGGATACTACATAAAGTTCATCCCTCATTTTGAGGCATAATTGAACCTTACTCCACCACAATAAAGAAAGGCATACCTATTAAAATTATCTGGACATTGATATGAAAAATTTTTAAAGAAATGAAAATAATTGAATTATTTTACTGTTTTGAAAACTTAGACTTTTAAAACTAGCAACTAAAACATCTGATAATGTACTGTGGTGAAAATATAAGCTATTTTATAGTAGATCTCAGAAAAAAAATCTGGTGAAGTGAAATGCATTTGTCTTCGGTCAAAAAAAAAAGTAATAGCTGGCTATTGTCTGGATTTTAGATGAACTAAAGTCATACATTTTTGGGCAAGAGTTTATTTTATAGGCTGACAAACAAACCCTAACAGGGATAAAATGTAGGTAGGACCAGAGAAGTAAAGGTCAAGGAAGAGTTAGGCCCTCTAGATGAACATCAAGCATGGTCTTAGTAGATAGTAGATAGGTTTTCTCAAAAAGATGGTGGGAGAGTATGATTCCCAAGCATCTCCTGCACCCACTCAATTATATGTCTGTTGCATTCTGAATTTCTTTTAAAATAAGAACTACATTGTAGAGAGAAAGACAAGGGGTGAAGAAATCAGTGAAAGCTAATGTTAATTAAATTTTTATTCTGTTCTGAGGTAAGGGATATCATTTTTAAGTAAAGATATTAGTATTTAAAATATTTTAAAGTAACCACCAGAGAGTGCTATATTGGAAAAGAATACCAGATATGTGATCAGAAGACCTCGAGTCAAATCCTAGATCTTCCACTTTTTAGTCAGTATGACTTTGGACAAAATAATTCATTTCTCTAAGCCTCATTGTACTCATTCAGAAAGTGAGAATAACAATAATTTCCCCACCTATCTTACAGTGTTCTTCTAAGTAAGGGAATTTATTGATTATGCATCTACTATATAGTTTACATTATGTTGTTATTGTTGTTATAAGAAATGAACATCTTAAATATTCCATGCATCTGTAATGGATATTTTGGTGATATTACTATGATGGTGACCACTTGAACATAGCAAATAGAGCATCAGGAGTTGCCTTGATTAAAACTAACCTGTAGACAACTTGGTGACGAATCTATTCAGATTATCCAAATTATCCAGAACTCTCCAAAGACAACTGGCATTCTGTACATCATTAGACACTTGGTTAAAATATGGGTTAAAACCCATATTTATATGATTAGCTTATTCAACTGGTATAGCTTTTGAGTAACCAATGTAAACTCCAAATTATGATAAGACAATAGAGTAGAATTTTGGTGGAAGCACAAGTAATATTTACACCAATCCTCAAATGGATATGTGATATAATAATTGATGTGGGCATTCATTCTTGATGCAAATCATAATCCATTTTGTGAATTGTAGAGAAGTGATTTACCTTTCTCACTTCCTCAACTGTTAATAACTGTTAGCAGTTGGACAACTACTAACCAACTGCTACTGTCACAAAAGTTTTTTGGTTTTGTTTTTGTTTTTTCCCATCTGATTCTTACAGCCTTCATCCTGGGTAACAAGCCCTACCAAAAATAGTAATCATTCCTGTAAGTACTATGGACACAAATACTGAAGACCTAGAAAAGAAGTTCTTCATATCAATTTTGATACCCCTGAATGATCTTATATCAGACATTGATATAATTTTTACCAGAAAAAATGACATAAAATAATAGGTATTATCATCTGCTTTACTACCTCATCCTAAGGTGTATGAGGCTTTCCCATCTAATAGAGCTGACTCTTTCTAAATGTGTTTCCCACTTGGAATGTGAGCTCCTTGAGATTAGGGACTACCTTACTTTTCTATCTGTGCCCTAGTTTTTAGCATAGTTCTTTGCATATAGCAAACACTTAACAAATACTTAACTATTTAATTTATTCATCCATTTATTTCCCATTTGTATAATTGCTTTGGTTGTAAATAAGCCTGTATCAATGAGCCTTTCAAATCATGCTGAACTTCTTCAAATTCCCTTAACATTGTGTGAATTCTATCCAATCTGTTTATCAGTTATTCCATTGCTCTTATTAGGGGGAAGGTCTATTCTTTATATTCAGGCATACATAACCATATCTCTGATTACATTTTTGCCTGCTTTCCTCAATTTTTCCTCGTTTGTGAAATATTGAAGTCCACTCATACCTTACATGCACTTCTTCATTGTCCTCAGGGAGATCCTCAATTTAATTTCTTTGTAGACTATAGTATTCTGGATCATAGTCATACAACACAACTGGAGGAATGATGATATTAAAAAGATGGACCTTTGTTTCTTAAAAAGATGGGAGTCAGGGGGCAGCTACGTGGCGCAATGGATAGAGCATCAGCCCTGAAGTTAGGAGGACCTGAGTTCAAATCTGGTCTCAGACACTTAACATTTCCTAGCTGTGTGACCCTGGGCAAGTCACTTAACCCCAATTGCCTCGGGAAAAAAAAAAAGATGGGAGTCAATAGAACTGGATAGGTTTCCAAAGAAAACAGCTTACTTTTCATCTTTTTGTTCAATTTTAATTCACTGTCCATTTTCAGTGCCTATACAAGATATCTATATCTATATATATCTATATATTTCTCTCTCTATATATATATATGCATATATATGTATGCAGATAGATAGATATAGATATATGTATGTATTCATGCATTGATTAATAATCATTATTGCCTATTCATTCAATTGCATACTATCACGTGAATAATAGGCATGTTTCATCCTTGTGGCTTTATGACAAAGCATAAGTTATGTGGCAGAAAAATTTTCAGATTAAACAGTCACTTTGGTCTGTGTTAAGCATTGGATAGGGGTCAAAAAGTGAGTTTTTTAAAAAAGAAAAATGAAATTTCAAAAACATCTTCTTTTTAGAAAAGAGACAATTATCTATGGGATAGAGAGGGTTGAACTCTGAGATGACCTATATACAAATGAAATTGTTGAAAAAAAAAAGCAGATTGTGAATAGGGACAGTGATAGCAACATATCTGTAGACTGAAGTCGTTAAATCTCTTAAACATGCATTTGAGTAATTTATTAGAGTTAGGGAAATTTTATAAAACATTACTCTCTTTTCAATCATTCTTTGCTTTCAGCACTTTTTCAAGCTATCAACTAAAGACCCAATGACATATATAGTCTGCTGGATGCTAAAACCTTTTAGAAGTCTTCAGAAGTTACTAAATTTTTTGAGAAACAAATATATGCAGAATTTTTAAAATTGGGGTACCTAAGGCCATTCTACTTTAGTGATCTATCACTATCTCTAAAGCTCATACTCTATGAAAGAAGTAATTTCAACTAAACTAGTCAATGTATGAGTAAGTGGAAAAAACATGTTTGCTCCAGCCTTTCAAATCTAGATGCTTAGCCTCTCTTCTCTTTGTTATGAGATGATTTTCCTTTTATGTAAATCGTGCAAGGCATGACCAAGTCTCTTACAACATGGCTTTGATTGATTACAGGAATTGTACAAGCCATATTCAGATGCAGTTCTGATTACTTGATTCAATAAACAAGGGTTCTTATCTAGTAGAGGTAAAAGAATAATTCAATATTGCCTCTACATATGGTAACATTCTTGTTCTACTTGCACTATCATGAACAATTTTCCAATCACAAAAGAGCTTTCATTTGTTCCTATTTTATTTATATATCTAGGAGGAAAGTCAGATATAAAATGGAAAACCTTCACCTTTGTATTTTAACATAAGAAATGTGATCACATTATGTATTAAGTAGTACTTATAAACTTTGACTTTTTCCTATTTGACCTGCTTTTTTTTTTCTAGCAACACTGTTGAGCCTGACTTTTCAAGACCTGAGTTCTTCAATTCGAAAACTTTTTCTTATTTCTCTTCACTCAGAGGAAAATCCTTTACTTTTCTCCCATGTGGATAAGTGCATAAGGCTCATTTGCTCATCAAGTTACTGGAAAACCTAATTATACAGAACCAGATGTTCTGTTCAACACCAACGGATATGGCAGGCAGTTGGTTTTTGACAATGAGGTATTAAACATACACAAATGTCAAATCAGTCTGCTCAGACTGTTCATTGGGAGATGAAGTCCAAATGTCATTACTACCACCATACTCTTGTTTTTAAACTTGTTAAGTAATGAGGGCAGCCAAGTGTTGAACAAGCTGTAATGCTATAAGAAAGGAAGTAGCAAGATTGAACAGAAGGAAATTACTAAAAACTATATATGGATGAGGGTAGGGTACCAAAATATAAATGACACTATCTCTAAACTTAGGGATAGAAGTGAAGAGGAAAGAACACTCTACTTTTACTCAGTAGACCAGCATTTGAATTCCCAGCTCAATATTTAGCAATTCTATGACTTTGCTTATCTCTTAATTTCTTTGAATATTGATGTTCATCTTTGAAATGGGGATGAGATTCACTGTAGTGTAAACTCTGCCTTAGAGTCAAGAAACCTGGACTTCAAGCCCTGCCTCTGGCACAAATTAGTTATGTGATCATTGACAAGTTGCTTAATCTCTCAGTGAAGGAGTTGCTAGTTTGCATTTTTGGAGAATTAGACTTTCACTGTTCTTACACCAGAATCACATGATCCATGGCAATCCTAAATTAGTCCAAAAACAATAAAACGTAATTGGCAGACATTTAACAAAATAAATAAAAATGCAATGAAACAAAGATAATATCACCCCTATAGGGTTATGTACAGATTAGTGAACCTCATTTCTATTGAATTTAACACTATTGCCAGTTATATGTAATGTAGTAAGTAAGGGTGAGTATATAAGGGACCCATACAAGGTAGACATAAAAGGTAGCTATACCCTTTACAATGCACTCTTCTTACCAAAATACTTTACAGTCATTAGTGCAATAGTATTATTATGCTCAATCTACTGAGATAGATAATGAGATTTGGAGAGAATATATAACTTGTTTATACTAACAGAATTAGCAAATGTCAAGAGTTGACATTCATATTCAGATTTTCTCACTCCAGATTTGATGCTCTTTCTATTATAAATACTAGAGAAAGAAAGGAAAGAAAGAAGAAAGATAAATTGGGAGGAAAGCAATAAGCATTTATATTGCGTATTCTAGGCACTTTGCTAAGTGTTTAATAAATATCAGTTTATCTGACTCTCACAACAACCATGAAAAGTAAGTGCTATTATTATCTCCATTTTATAGCTGAGAATATTAAGGCAAATAGCATTAAATTGTTTGTTCAGGACTAGGAAATTTCTGAGGTTGAACTCAGGTTCAACAGCATACTGTACAACAACTGCTGAGTTAAAGAACTTGGGTGAAAGTGAAAAATTCTTACAAAAAACTCCAAAGATTTATATTTTTATTAACACCTGACTATTCTTTGAGGTGACACTGTAGATTTTATCTTTCCTGATATGGCCATCCCTTTCTATATAATGTGTTTCAGAGAAAAACTTAGAGTAGAAAACCTCCTTTAAAAATTATCCTATGACAAAATGTCTCTCCTCAAATCTATTGGCAGCTAGAGGACCTTTAGCACATTAGTATTCTCTCCATACTTGAGTGAAACATTCTAGTTTCAATCATTGTGCCAGTAAGGAACTTTATTCATGTCCACAGGTTTGATGGAAATGGTTTTGATCTTGGGACTTGAAGGCATGTGTGACCTCCATTTGCCGGAAATAGAGCAGGTTAGAAGGGAGCACAGACACAAAAGCTCCTGCTATATCCAGAAACTTCTGTTTAGAACTCTCTTAACTTTCTACTGCATTAAGAAAGAGTAATAGGCTGACATTTGGGGGCAAATATGGAACACAATGCTAAATGTGGCATTGTTATTAATGAACTCTAACTGCTGCAGAAACAAGAATACTAATTCTCTTTACATAGTTTAATGTAACAGTTTTCAATTTTTCATTAGTTTTTCCTCAAAGACGTTTTCAAGGTATGTAGGATATAGATAGAAAGGACACATGTCATCCTGAGAACAAAATATTTACTTTCTTCTACGTACTTGATGATGTATCACAATTGATCTTTTTGCTATACCTCCCATATGACACTCCATCTCTCTAAATCTTGTCTTTTCCCTCTTTCCCCCATATCAAATGTTCTCCTTCTTACTTCTGTGTCCTGGCTTCTTACAAGACTCATCTCAAATATTATCATCTGCAAGTGATATTTCCTATTTCTCTCTACCACTAATGTCTTCCTTCCAAAATTACCCCATATTTACACTATATCTTATATGTACCCAATTGTTTTTATGTTTTCTCATAGAATGTTAGCTCCTTAATGATAGAAACCATGTTTTTCCCCTTTTTCTGTATTTATGGTGTTTATCATAATGCTTGTCATATGTAAGATAATTAATAAATGCTCATTGATAATGTGTGTACATAAAATACACAATAACATGTATATACATGTGTGAATGCTTTTATATATATATATATATGTACATATATATATGGTTATATATCATTTATGCTTAGGTAGACAGGGATATTTTCATATGCAAAATACATAATTATATATATGCAAATTATACATATATTTTCAAGTGGTAGGAAAATAGCTGACCTTGATAGTCTCTGAAATATAGGCATCAGTCATAGGGAAGCAGCTGTGTGTCTCTGACTGGGGTGGTATGCCCTAGATTTCCCAGGCCAATTTAAAAGTATCAGGAAACATCATCAGGAATCATGTCATTGTTCTGGGAGGTTAGAAGCTGGCCTGTATGAGTTGAAGGAAAACCCAATGAGAGAGAGCTAGCATTACGTTAGCATTTTAGAATGAATGAGTTAAAGCAGGGCTTTGAAGGAAATAAAATGAAAGAAAGGGTTGGTTAGTGTGAGAGGGAATGAGAAGGAAAAGAGACAAGATAAAAACAGAAAAGGGAGAGAGATAAAGATAGAAAGATGACAGATTAAGAGAGACAAAGATACAGAGAGACAGAGAGAGAGAGACAGAGAGGGAGAATATGAGAAAGTGAATGGGTGTAGGGAGTGCAGTGAGCAGGACAGACTCTGCATTGAAATTAGTTCTAGAAAAAGCAGTCTTCTGTATTTGTAGCCTAGCAGCCTTCTATATAGCAATATATACCAGCACAAAAACCTATGATGGGAAACTGCAGTCAGATTTCTTTTTTTTTTTTAAATCACTTATTTGTACTTTTCTAATATTTCAGGAAGAACATCTAGGGAAATAAGCCAGCAGGGAAAGAACATGTGTGTGTGTATGTGTGTGTGTGTGTGTGTGTGCGCATGTGTGCTTACTTGCTTTCTTAATAGCAAATAACAAAACAATTAAAAATAGGATAGGGGGTTGAGAAAACAGGAAAAAAGAGAAGGTTTTCATGACAAGCTAAGTTCAAGATGTGACTGAAGAATTGGTCTGTAGGAATGAGGAAATAGGAAGTGAAGATGTGAGAAGAGGTATTTATCAAAGGGAAATTTCAAATTACAAGGCGCCAAGAAGGAAGGAGCTTTTATTAATAGTAATGTCTGAATGGATGTGATAATAGGTGGCAATATTGAAGGAAAAATGGAGGTCATGGGATCCGGAGAGTTTGAGGCATTCTCTCAGGTCAAGTTGTTAAATGGGCATTAGAACCACTAATAATAGCAAAACGAGTTGGAGTGGAACAGAAATCTAAATAGCTAGGTAGTACAATCTTTGAAGAATATTAGAAAAGATACTGAAAGTTTATAATCATAGGTCTTTTCAACAATGAGGGGATTCAAGCCAATTCCAATAGACTTGTAAAGAAGAGAGTCATCTGCATTCAGAGAGGGCATTGAATGTGGATCACAATATAGTATGTTCATCTTTTTGTTGTTACTGTTTGCTTGCTTGTTCTTTTTCTTTCTCATTTTTTTCTTGTGTAGCCTGATAAATGTAGAAATATGTTTAGAAAAATAGCATATATTTAACCTATATTGAATTACTTGCTGTGTATGGATGGGATTGTCAGGTTAGAGGAAGAGAGAAAAATAAGGAACAGAAGGTTTTACAAGGGTGAATGTTGAAAACTATCATTGCATGTATTTTGAAAAATAAAAAGCTATTATTAAAAAAGAAAGTTCATAGTCAACTGTAATAGAGATAGAGAATAGTAGAATTTGTGCCACAAAATAGTGGCACAACATTTTAGGGAAAATATTGTATCATTGTAGCAGACCAAAAATCAGAAACTAATATTGTGAGGTAAAAAGAATGCTAAGTGATTTCCTTTCTGTTTTCCTTTTTTTCCTTCCTCCATCCCTCCCTCCCTCCTTCCTTCTTTTTTTCCCCACAACAATTAAATAAAAAAAAATGAAAGCATGTTTTTCATTATAAAAAGCAGAAAGAGTTACATATCAAGAAGACAATCTTGTATGACTTTTTTTTGGCCCTTAACCATCCTGACAGACTCTCAGAGAACATTAACAACCAGATCCTAGTCAGGAGAGAAGACATGAAGTTCCCTTCTGATGAAGAGATCAAAAGTTCTTGAAGAATAAGAATAATTCCTCATGCATATAGAAAATGAACCTGGAAAAGGGCTTTAGTCCCTTTGATGGAATTTGAGAAAGGAAATCAAATGAATAAGCTATGGATTCTGAGGATAAAAGCTCTCAGACTAACTTCAGAAGATGCCAGAGTAACTTCTTATTTCATGGAGCTAATCAAACTAGTGAAGTATTTCTATCTGAAACTTCCTCTAACCTTGTAGATAAGAGGGATACTTCCTTTTTTCATCTCAATATCTCAACCTACTGTCTCTATCAGACTCACTCTATTGGTGACTACCACTAACAGAAGCTATTTGGCAAATAGTGGGCATTTATATAAATGATTGCTAAAATTACTATTATTATTTGACAATGACCCAACTCTTGAATTAGTTAATTTCCTGTTATCTTCAATAAATGAGTGAAAAAATAATACATGGCATCACATTAAAATAAAAATCATTTTTAAAAACAGAAAAAAGAATTAAGAATAAAATTTAAGATATTGAGTATCATTTATATATGTATACACACATATATATACATACATATATATGCATATATATATATATGTAATGACATCTTGGATACAAAGGTTACAAGACATAATCCCAAACTCAAGGAGCTTTTTTCTAGCTAAATAACAGAACAAAAATATGAAAAGATAATTAATTAATACATATGGTATAAATGAATACTTGATAAATGACAGAAACATGTGCTACTGGGAGATCTCAATTTATTTATCTCTTACTTGGAGATGATATGTAAGATTATCATTTAATGAGTAAACGTTTGTTGAGATGACGATTAAACCTCATTTCAATTCTAAAACACTACACAGTGTAGTTCAAATAGAGGATGTGTGTAATAACTATAGGTTTAATAAAAGAGACAGTAGCAGTTGGGCTTTGAAAAAAAAAGATGCAAGATTTAAATGAGTATATGAGAGAATAAAACATTTTAAATGGAAAGTTAAGGCACAGAGTTTAGAATTCATATTGTAATTTTTGGAAATAACAGGTCAGTTTGGGAAAAAAAAAACAAAACGATGGATTCACATAAGGAAGTATTGAAAGACTAGTCAGTTGGTGAGGACAGGGGATAATGTAAAAAAATGTCAGCCTGGGGAATTTAGACTTTTTGATATACAATAATAATTGTAGCTTCATTGTAGGTTTTTGAGACCAGATGTAAAAGATATGATTGGTAGGTACATGAAGAAAGTGTGTGTTGGGGGAAGGGCTCAAAATTTAAAATAAATATTTTTGTTTTAGATATGTTAATTTTCAAGTGCTTTCAAGTAGACATGTGCAGTACAGACCTAGCCATGAAAAAGTATAGTTTAGAAGATGGCAGGTTTGGGGAGATCAGTGCTAGAAAAGTAGATTTGCTAGTAATCTGCATAGAAGAGAGAAATGAAGCCATAGAAATGTGTGACGAAAAAAGAACCAGTTTTGAAGCTTGAGTATCTGAGCTAAAATCTCCACTCTTCCATGTGCTACCTGAATGACCTTAAATAATTCACTTGACATTTGTGGGACATTGCTTACTTATCTGTGAAATTAAAGGTTTAGAATAAATGACCTCCAAATCCCCTTCCAGTTAGAAGTCATAAGAAGAGAGAGAGTGTTGAGAGAAAAAGAACAGAAGGCTCAGGACTGAGTTTGAAAGAGTCCCAACATTTAGGGAACAAAATAAGAAATTAAACCAGTAAGATAGACAGAAAAGATAGAAGAAATATAGCAATATGGTATAAGATAAGGAAAACTAAGAGAAGACTGTCTCAAGAAAGATGTGGTAGTCAACAATATTGAATGCTGATAGTGGAGTAACAAAGATAAAGAATGAGAAACAATTGGATTTTTATCTTTCATGATCACTTGTATAATTTGTTCCTTGTCTGCAATCAATTTTTTAGCAATTCCAATTAATGCTACTTTGGAATTTACCTTAACCTTATTCCTCTGATACATTATCCCAAGGTCTATTCTTGGTCGCATTCATTTATATCTTGATTCCAGCTGTTCTTGAAGCTTTGAAGATTTGGGTTTTGAATCTTCCTGTTAAGCTGGCTGCTTAAGGAATCACAATTTTATCATTCTTACTGCTATATTTTCAACTAATTTTTCCTAGATTTCAGCTGTTCCTACTAGTGCAGCTGCTTGAGTGAAAACCCCTCTCTGTTTTTGCTTTCTTTAAGGTTCATCTCATGTGAAAACTAAATTCACACCCTTCCCCCAAACGTCTGTGTTCTCCTATCAGGAAAGACCCATCTGGCTTTCCTGCTCCTGCTGCATGACTACTCCTAACTCTAGTTAGTGAAATTAACCAATCAGCCATTCACATAGTGCTGTGAGCTGCTTTTGAGATATGTCTTCCAACACACTGCTACATGACAGTACGATATAGCATCATGCAGTGGAAATAAAGAAGGAAGGAAGAAGGAAAGAAGGAAAGATGAAAGGAAAGAAGGGTGGGAGGAAGGAAGGAAGGAAGGAAAGAAGAAGAAATGGAAGAAAGGAGAGAGGAAAGAGAGGAAGTATTGGAGAAAAAACTAAGAAAGATAGGAATGAAGACCTACTTTATAATACTCATTAAGCTGGTCCTACAGCTTTCAACATTCCTCATATCTGTGGTTCTATTAAAGGCAAAGGAAGCAGTGAATAGTTTTGAACCTATCTAGTTACAAATTAGGATTTAATATATATACCATTAATACATTTGCAAAAAACAAAAACAAAAACAAAAACAAAAACAACAACAACAACAACAACAAAAATTGGACCTGCCTTCATCTATGGAGAGACTATTATGAAAAACCAAGTTAGAGGCTATCTACATCACCATTTATTCTAGTTATTTTCTTTACTCTTCTTTTGAATTACTATTTTTAAAAATCTTCAACAAATAATATCCATTTTCCATTCTGTTCATTATTCCAAGATAAAATCCACACAGAGTAATAAAACCACAACCTCTTTCTTCCAGAGTTTCCAATCCCAAGAGCTCATTTATTTAAAAAAAAAAAAATTTTTCATTTTTCCTTAGAAACAAACACCAAAAATAGTGATCTCCTTGCCTATTAGCACAATTTCCCAAATATTTTAGGCTTTTAAAAACCAATTTTACTAATATTTTTTTTATTCCATCACTCAAATATTTCCCAAAATTATTCCTCTATTTATGTTATTCCTCTAAGTCTTATATATAAGAAAATCATCCCATATAACATACTACTTATCAGAGACAAAAAAAAATGAGAATGGGAAATGCCATCAAGCCCCAAATTATAATGAAACTTATCAATGTAACCACCGAGATAAAATTAATGCATTGAGCTCTTAGAAAGTTGGAAAAAAAGGGTTGGTTATGAAAGGAGAAAAATGCAAAGCACTAAAAACACAAAAACCTAATCAATTGTTGTTTCGTACTTTCTATTCTATACTGTACCTAAATTTGATTTACTTAATTGGACTAGTGAAAAAAAGGGGGAGGGAAGTATGGGTCTCCCTTTTCAGATTCTGCCAAAAAAACTAAAAACAAAACAAAAAACAAACAAAAAAAAAAACAAAGGTACACTACTTTGAATTTTGCACTACAAATAATAATAGTTATTGCTTCACCATTTTATGCATTGTGTAGAAAAGTAAATATGGAGCTTAACAAAAATTATACCATATCAAAAAATATGGTATTTTTAAAAGTTTAGCCTCTGAATCTCTGAACTCCATTTTATATAACCTATCCAACTAAAGTCTCCTGGGAAAAGTTTTCTCCTAGGTATTTACATATGAAGAGAAATGAACTAAAATTCCACCTCAGAATTTGACTAGGTATATGACCCTAGAAAATTTACTTACACAATTTCAGCCTCAGTGTCCTCCAATGTAAAATAGGCTAATAATTACAGGTATCTTACCAAATTGTTGTGAGGATCAAAAGACATAAGCACTTTGCTAATTTTCAAGTGCTATGCAAAAATGTTATTATTATAATAAATGGAGAAAAATTCAATTTTTTCATTCCCTGCTTTGAAAGGCTACTTCTTCACTAAAGTCTCTGATCAAGTAGAGGTGATGCTAAATCTATAAAACACCTTGGAATAATCAGCAAATGATATTCTTTAAATATGGAAACTTGACAAGATGTTGAGCTAAGCAAAGTCATCCCAAAGCATTCAAAGATAAAAATGAAAAGAGAAAATAATAAGAATAAAACTGGTATTTATAAAATAAATATTTTTTTCATCAAGGATAAGTAATATTAAAATATTTGATTTTAATATCCATATTAAAATATTTGATTTTAATATCCATATTAAATTAAAATTAAATATCCAAATTAAAATAAATCCATAATAAATTAATATCAGTATTAACTGGGGTGTTTATAAGATATAGAGAATATAGGATCTATTTAGCATTATTATTTGACTTCAAAAAAGAAACTTTTGACTTCATAAAATAGCCTCCATTTTAGGTCTCCTTTACTAAAGGATTCAGATACACATATCATGGTCATTCAGGATTCCTTGAGAGATATACTAGCCCTAAGACTGCTCAGTGACCTTTAAATAATAAACATCATATAAGTCATAAGACAGAAGGATGTATGTTTGCCTGCCACTGTAATGGAAGAGATCCCTATGAGAATCTAGGTCAAGAAGGGATTTCCTTTCCAGGCTAAGATATTTTAAATGCTCCTATTATTAGATGATAATGTATTGATGATATCAAATCTCAAGGTAATTCAGAGCTTCCTGGAAGAGATCTGAAATCACTCAAAGGAATGTGTCCTATACATACACACAGGAAAGACCAAATAGATAAAGAATGGCTATTTCCCATATTTCAATATTCATCTAAATGGACACCAGCTAGAGATTTTTTAAAATCATACACCTTCTGCCCATCCCCATATACATATACATAAATGTGTGTGTGTCTGCTTGTGTGTGTGAATGAATGTTTGTATTCTTGCTGTTCCAACAAATAGGGCAGTGAATCATTGTAAAGCTTACTTCCTCTGTCCTTTGTTACTTTGAAGTTTGCTAGTACTGTTCTCATATTGGTTTAGGAAGGTTTTTAGTTTTCTTTATTGCTTTCATTTCATTTTCCTGTTTGAAAAGTAGTGTTTCCCTGCCCCAAGCCAGATACTGTCCTGATTTTTTTTCCTATTCTCAGTTAGTGCTAGTTTTTTCTTAACAACACAGAAAACTGAAAAATAAATGGGAAGGTGGTGGTAGAAAGAAGCAAGGCAACACATAAATTATAATTAAAATAAACATTGGTTCAAGAGCAACCCCTGAATTCAGTTATTTCTAGTTTGATGTATGTCCTTCATCATATGAATGGGTGAATAAACATATTATAGAATTATGCTGGAACTCCATCATTTTAAAATATTTATTTATTTTTGATACACATTGCTTTATGAATCATGTTGGGAGAGAAACATCTGAAGAAAAGGGAAAAACCATAGGAGAGAAAAAAAAACAGGAAAAAAAGTTATTGTAGCATGTATTGATATACATTCAATCTCCATAGTTCTTTTTCTGGATACAGTTGGCATTTTCTATCTAAATCTATTCAGATTGCCTTGGATCACTGAACTACTTAGAAGAACCAAGCCTTTCATGGTTGATCATGGTATATTTTTGCTGTTATTATATCCAATATATTCCTGGTTCTGTTTGTTTTGCTCAGCATCAGTTTGTGTAAGTCTTTCCAGGACTTTCTCAAATGGACTTGTTCCTCATTTTTCATAGAACAATAATGAAATATTATCTTCATATAGAATAACTTATTCAGCCATTCCTCAATTGTTGGGCATGTACTCATTTTCCACTTCCACAGAAAGAGCTGCTACAAACATTTTTGCACATGTGAATCCTTTTCCCTTCTTTATGATTTCCTTCAAATGCAGACCCAGTAATGGCACTGCTGGGTCAAAGGATATGACCAGTTTTATGGTCCTTTGGGAAGTTCCAAATTGATTATCAAAATGGTTGGATCAGTGTTCCAGTTTTTCCAATCCCCTCCAACATTTAGCATTATCTTTTAATGTCATCTTAGTCAATCTGAGACATGTAAGGTGGTACCTCAGAGTTCTTTTAATTTGCATTTCTCTAATAGCAGTTTAGAGCATTTTTTCATATAATTATAAATGGCTTTAATTTTATCATCTGAAAATTGTTCATATCCTTTGACCATTTATTGACATTTATTGACATTGAAAATGACTTGCATTCTTATAAATTTAAAACAGTTCTTTATATATTTTAGAAATGAGACCTTTATCAGAAACACTGGCTGTAAAAATATTTTTTCCATCTTTATACTTCCTTTTTAATCTTGTTTCTTTTGGTTATGTTTGTGGAAAAATTTTAAATTTAATATAATCAAAATTATCATTTTGTCTTTCATAATGTTCTCTTGTTCTTCTTTGGTCATAAATTCCTAACTTCTCCAAAGATCTGATAGGTAAAATATCTCTTGCTCTTCTAATTTGCTTATGATATCATTCTTTATGCTCAAAACATATACTCATTTTGACCTTATTTTAGTATGGAGTATGAGATGTAAGACTATACTGAATTTCTGACATGTTATTTTCCAGTTTTCCCAGCAATGTTTGTCAAATAGTAAGTTCTTGTCCCAGAAATTGGAGTTTGGGAGTTTATCAAGTACTAAATTACTTATAGGCATTGATTATTGTGTCATTTGTATCTAATCTATTCCACTGATACACTACTATATTTCTTAGCCAGTACCAAATGCATTTGATGACTGATATCAACTTCCTTCTGATGAAATTATTTGATTATGTTGAAATCTTTTATAGAGTATTTAGGAGCAGTTCAGGGTCAGGTAATGGTGGAAAGGATAAAGTGCCAGGCCTGGAATGAAGAACACTTAAGGTCAAACCTGGCCTTAGACACTTACTTGGTGTGGAATCATGGGCAAGTCACTTAATCCTATTTATGTCAGTTTCCTCATCTGTAAAATGAACTGGAAAAGGAAAT
Source organism: Myrmecobius fasciatus (assembly GCA_023553655.1). Classification (NCBI taxonomy): domain Eukaryota; kingdom Metazoa; phylum Chordata; class Mammalia; order Dasyuromorphia; family Myrmecobiidae; genus Myrmecobius; species Myrmecobius fasciatus. The sequence continues at coordinate 177,560 of JAJPUD010004504.1, forward strand.
GGCAAACCACTGTAGTATCTCTGCCAAGAAAACATCAAATAGGATTAAAAAGAGTCAGACATAATAGAAAAATGACTAAACAACAATAAAAGTGATCTACTTTATATTTAATCCTACAATAGAACTATAGACATTCCTATGGAATTATGGTGTCACTTATATGTTACTTTAGCTTAGAAGGATTTAATTTATTTACCATGAAGACAGAATCATCTATGATCCTGTCAATACAATGGGAAAAATGTCCAGTCAATTAAATATCTAATCTTCTACATTTTTTCCATGAGATGCCAAATATAGTGTTGACTTTTTTTTTTTGAATTAAGATTAAGTGATTTGCCCAGGGTCATACAACTATTACATTAAATGTCTGAGGTCAGATTTGAACTCAGATCCTCCTGCCTCCAGGGGCAATAATCTATGCACTCCACCATCTAGCTAACCATATTGACTAATTTTTTTGACTGAATTGATTGACTAATTTGCATCAAATAATTCCTAAATGCCTGAGGATTTCCTTGTGCTTAGCTTTAGCCCAGGCTTTCTTCAAGAGCAGAAAGGATTTTTTCTTCCTTTGTTCTATCAATTTGTAGCTAATTAATAAACATTAACTGATAAAGATTATTGTGGAGATTATTAGTAGTGATGAGGATTACAGCAATGACTGAGTCCTTACATCATCTGGAGAATATTGACTAATTAATGATTGCAAAGTGATCAATGAATGTTAATGCCAATGTCAAATGTTAAAATTTGTATGGACAGAGGCTGAAACAAGGGACATCAATGAGTATGTGTGTGCTTAGGGAGCATGCTTTGGCTTTCTAAGTTTATCCCTATTTATAAATAGAATTTCATCAATTATGTTTCTGTGCATCTGACAGCTGCATTAGAAGAGCTATCAGGAGGCATCGCAAAGCCCATAATATCTTGTTTCTTAATGCTAACAACAGGGTATGAACATGTGGACAAGGAGGAGAAGGGGCAGATTAAAAAGAAACTTAGGTTGTAGCTCAGCCCTGCAAATATACCTTATTCCATTTCCAAGGCCATGTCTTTTTCTACTGGTGTCCACCCCAAGGGTATTGAAAGAGAATTGAAACTCAAGTTCTTGAGTTTTAAGACATAGCATAATCTGCATTTACTATTCACTTTAATATGACATTGCTAGTTAGAGACAATTCATTAGCTATTTATTAAGTATCATTAGTAGGCAAAGGATGGTGATCCCCTTAATCTGGAATGCCCTTTAACAGCATTTCTGTCACTTTGAATCTCAAGCATCATTTAAAGCACAGTTCATACTACCTCCTATACGATGTCTTTTCTAACAATCCCTCATTACCTCCTGACATTTCTATATTATCCTTGAAATTATTTCCCATTATTTTATATGTACTTTTTACTCATCACATGTTAGATCTCTCTCCCCCTCACACACACTACTAGTAGAATGTCAGTTCCTTGGAGACAAGAGTTATTTCATTTATTATTATATTACTATAATAACATAATGCAACAAGAATAGCTAACATTTATGTTATAATTTAAGGTATGCAAAGTGCTTTACATGTATTACATCAGCTGGTTCTCACAACAATCTTGTGGGGCAAATGCTGAAATTGAAGGTGAAAAAAGGTAAATAATTTGTCAAGGATCATCAAGCTATTAAGTGTCTGAGGCAGGATGCAAACTCAGGTAGTCCAAAAGAGATCATAAAGGAGGGAAAGGGACCTACATGTGAAAAATGTTTGTGGCAGCCCTTTCTGTAGTGGCAAGAAACTGGAAACTGAGTGGATGTCCATCAATTGGAGAATGGCTGTATAAACTATGGTATATGTATGCCATAGAATATTATTGTTCTGTAAGAAAAGACCAGCAGGATGATTTCAGAGAAGCCTGGAAAGACTTGCATGAACTGATGCTGAGCAAAGTGAGCAGAACCAGGAGATCATTGTACACAGCAACAACAAAGACTATACAATGATCAATTCTGATGGATGTGGCTGTTTTCAACAAGATGATTCAGGCAAATTCCAGTGATCTTGTGATGAAGAGAGCCATCTGTACCCAGAGAGGACTGTGGGACTAAGTGTGGATCACAACACAGTGTTTTCATTTTTTTGGTGTTATTTGCTTGCATTTTGTTTTCTTTTTCCCTTTTTGATCTGATTTTTCTTGTGCAACATGATGATTGTGGAAATATGTATAGAGGAATTGCACATGGTTAACATATATTGGATTACTTGCCATGTAGGGGAGGGAGTGGAGGGAAGGAAGGGAAAAAATAAGGTTTTGCAAGGGTGAATGTTGGAAGTTTTGAAAATAAAAACCTTTAATAAAAAAAAAAAAACTCAGGTAGTCCAGACTCCAAAGCCAATGTTCTTTCCATTCTATAACTCAGGTAGTCCAGACTCCAAAGCCAATGTTTTTTTCCATTCTATACACTGGGCCATCTAACTGCCTAGGACACTATTTCCCTGGAAATTAGTTCAGCAACTCACATATAGTGAGTACTTATATCTTTCTTGAATTGATTTATGCTAAGCTCTTAAATGATTACAAAATTTTGCTCTGTAAGTTTTAGCAAGGGTTCTTAGATTTGCCAAGTCATCTGAAAATAGATATCAAAGTAGCTTTATTTGCTTGGAAAGGGAAATGACTATGTCAGGTCATATTTATTGGCTCATGTGGTTCAGTATCTTGTCACTGACAAGAGATGTTTGATTAGAGTAGGTAGTGCCATAGAACAAAAAGAATCAAGGCAGAGACAAAGAAAAGAGTGTTGAGACACATTAAAATTATTCTAAATCCAAGAAATTCAGAGAAGAATGAAACTAGGATGGAATAATGGGTCAATGTCATGCAAGCAATTGTATAAGGTAAAAGATGGAAGGAAAGTGAAACATGAATTCCAGGAAAATTATTAGGAGTTAGAAAGGCTCCTGAGGCCTGCCATCAAGATATGATAAAGTTAAAGATAAAGCTGGTATTTTCAATACTCAGGAGCTTGAATCAAAGTTATTAAAGAAACAGATCTTATTAGTGGACCAAACTTTTTTGAAGTCAAAGTTCCTTGCCTAGGTCCAGGATTACTATGAGGATACCAGAAAGAATTAGTCCATGTTTGAAAGTACAATCAAAGAAGCTGAGAACTAGGAACTTTCTTATAGTCCTTCTTTAATATACTAAATATTTTGTTGGTCTTTCTTTTTCATCTCTAATTATATGTACAAATCATACCAATGTTTTCAAGGAAGTGGTCCAAGTAATGTATAATCTACAGGACATCTCTATCAACAGGTCCCAAGTAAATTGTGGTGTGAAGTACCCTTTAAATTACAGCAATTCAGGCAGAGTAGACAATCCTTGACACTTTAAAATGTATTTGCCATATTCAACTTTACAGAAGCAAATGCTATTTTATCTGTCCTTGAGATTTGACTTAATACAGACATAAACATAATTTTCAAAATTCTTTTTCCTTAGTATATTACCTTGTACTGATCTTCACTGAAACTAAAATTTGCATCTAGTGGTCAAAAGTTAGTTGTAGGAGCAGTGAGTGATACACGATGATGATATATGAGTCAGTAAAATCAAGTAATGACAGATTGGTCTATTTATAAAGTTCAGATCTCATGATACAAAATTATGGGAAGGATAGTTAGTTCCTCCTGAAGTATTTATCTCAAATTCTTTCTTGAAATGTCTTTTTAGGTCAAACAACTTAGAAACCTGTGAAAAAAAATTTCCATATAGCAAATGAGTTAATTTTATCTTTAGTTATATTATGTAAGGAATCAAGAATTTTTAATTTCACTGCTGTAGATTTTTCCTCCATCAATGCATATTTCAGCTCTTCTAGGCTTGAGAAGATGATTCAGTGAGTTACTGTCACCTATACATAAAAAAATCACATGGTGGTCCATGTGGTGGATGTGTGGTCATGAATCTTTCCAAAATTAGTTTGTACTTCTGACAATGGGAATATTGTGTTAGGTTGACCCAGGTCTACCATACACATTTTTTTTTAATAGAAAGACAGATTTTTGATCCTTATGATTTAGATAATTCTATAGGGGAAAAAAAGCAAAAACAACTGATTAATTTTTTAATCATTGTACATTTTTCACATTTTATATCTCCCTGCAGTGGGCTGAGGGAAGAGTGATATAGCTCACAAATGGCCACAAAATCTTTAGCCAAGGAAACATATATAAAAAAGAAGCAGTTCCATGATCAATTTGTATGATTACAAAAGTTTCCCACTTCTTTACTGAACTACTTTCATTTTTCCCTGAAGGCTATACCTCAATGTAGTGACCAAGTGTCTTATTCATCCCCTATACTAGGAGGAACATATAGATAGAACATATAACTGATCGACAAATATCCTCTTTAAAGAAGTTTTTTGTCTTTCTTTATGAAAAAATGTTATCACTCTCATCAAATACTATTGACTACTAATATCACTGAAAACATAGAAAAGTTATAGAGTTGAACATAAAAAAAACTTGCATAAAAATAGAAACAATCCCATTAGGAAAAATAACAATAACAACAAATATTTATTAAGCTCCTTGAAGATTGACATAGTTTAATTTTTTTCATCTTCCTATCACTAATGGTAAACACAATACCTTTTATGTTGTAGGCATTTAGTAATTTTATTTTAACTTTTTAAAAATAGTATTGAAGTAAGAATATTAATGTTACAGACAGCAAAATAAAAAAGTTTTAAAATGTTTAAACTCTGTTGGGGAGAAGAGGAAGATCAAAAAAGGGATAAGATTGCTGCAAGAGAAAAATGGCATGATGTTAATAAATGACTCCATTCCTTTAAAATACAGCTCAAACTGTTCCTTCTACATGAAATTTTCTTGATTTTCTAGTTATGTTTCCTCCCTCCCGGTCCACTTTGTATTTTGCTGCATTGTATTATTTTTAGTTTATTCTTTTTTGTGCACAAATATATGTGCATTTGCTGTTTTCCTCTATTAGAAGATAAGTTTCTTGTGAGTGGGGATTGTTTCATTGCGTTTTCTAACACAGATCTGGTGTTTATAATGTATTTATTAACTGTTGATTGATTCATGATGGTGAAATCATTTGTGCTCAGTGAATATTTTGTTTCTGTGTCTCTAGCTCAAGAATATCTTTGGGAAAGGGCAGAATAAAAATGGGTAACTGACAGAACTCAAGGTAAGTCATTCCAATAAAGTGCCTGAAGGAGATTGTCATATAATTGGAATGAACTAGGAGTGCAGATATTGAAAAATTTGGTGGATTTGACTGCTCAGCCTCTTCTAGTAAAGTTTGAAAAATTAAAGGGATTAGGTAACATATTTGGAGATAGACAAAAAGTGCTTCCACTTATATTTTTAAGTGGAAGATGGTGATTTATTTATTACATTTAGGGTATTACTTTTAACTCTGATTGCTACAAAATTATAGGACATACTATGATAGGGAAGGCTATTTTTTAATATCTTGAAAGATCACCCAAATTGATCACCCAAAGACACTGTGAATTTGAATATGGCATATTAGACTAAACCTATTTCTTTTTCTGACTGGATTACTCCATGGGTAGATGAAAGAAATGCTATAGACTAGAATTTCATTAAGTAATTAAAAATGACTTTCTTGATGTCCTTGTGATTAAGATGAAGCTATATTTTAGATCAGATGTACCACTCATATACCTGGTAGACTGAATGAAGCTCTCAACACTTTCTAATAAAGGCTGAACCAGATTAGAATGCAATTGGAAAATATTTAGGGAAATAATAAAAATACAATAAAACATAGAGAACATAACATTTTAAAACTAAGTCACTATATAGCCTACAAGGATCCTTATGCACAATGGCAACTCTTTTTACTTGAGTTTAATATCCCTGGTTTAGATTATGATTTTTAAGTAGAATCAGAATTAGTAGAATAAATTGAATTGAAAGGTAGTGATTAATGGACTGATGCCAGTCTTTTAAATGCCAGTCTGTACTAGAATGTCCTAAGAATCTACACTTGGGGTCATTTTTTTATCTACAGCTTCAATAAATGAATAAATGGTGGTACTTACTGATTATGCAGAGAACATAAAACTTAAAGAAAACAAACAGGTTGGATCTAAAAATTCAGGTTCAAAATAAATTTATAAGTTAAAAGACTGATTCAAATTTAAATTGGTTTCCTGAATGGAAAAGGCCAACGTCTCTGCCAGATTAGACCACTTCCAGAATTTTATATTCAGTTCTAGGCACTGTATCATAGTGTTAATATGCATCATGAGTAGTAAGTATAAACTTAGGAGGAGTGTAAACCATACCATAGGATGAATGCCTAAAAATTTGGGGATGTTTAATTTGGAGAAAAAATTACTTGAAGGAACATAAGTGGGGGGGATAATAATTCTCTTCCAGTATCTGAATGACTCTCATATGGAAGAAGCTCATATTTGAACTGATTCTCTGCAGAGTAATGGTTAGAAGATACAGTGAGGTAGATCACAGTTTTGTAAAAGGGGAAAGAAAACAAAACTAATAATCACAGGTAAGTGAAACTGAATGGGATGTTCAGGACATATTCAAGCAGGGACTGGATACTTGATAATCATAGATGTTATGAAATAGTGTTGCTCTGGGCTAAGTTCAATAAGATGATATCTGACAATCCTTCCAGTCCTTATATCTTTTACTTTGGCATTTGGAGAAAATGATCGTGGAAGAAGAATTCTAAGTGTATAGTAATTAAGTACTGAACCTCATTCTCTTATTCACATATCCAAATAGGCTTAGTTACATTCCTCCCCCAGAAAAGGGGGAAAATACCTTCTTCCATTCTTCCTATATTACTATCTTATTTGCTTCCAGACATTTGGTAGCTTCCATATTTCTTAAACACACAGTAGCCCATTTATGCATATATTTGCATACATCTAAAACACAATAAGATGGGTAATAATTCTCTTAGGCCAAGAAAGGAAGTAAAGTTTCTTTCACAACAGAAAACTCTTTCATAAACATCTATAACATGGAAAAATGACTTTCAAGTTTGGAAGACAGACAATTTCAAGAAAGTCTACCATGTCACACCTATTCCGAAATTTATCACTTTCTAGAGTAAGGTCTGCTTCCCAGAAGAATCTATCAAATACATAACAGACCAGAAAAGACATATCAGAACTGGATCACTAATTCCCAATTTGCTAATTGGCATTTTTTCCTTTGTAGTTTCATTGTGACTCCAATATCTAGAGTAAACTGGGAAACCAGTTATGGAGAAAATTATCAGGAACTTCAAAATGACAAAATAGATCTTGAAACAGTGATAATAAACATCACATAACTCATGCCCCTAATTTTAGGAGGTCCTTCAGGGTCTTCATTCAGGATCTGTTTATTCCTTTTTTTTTTTCCTATGTAATTTTAGTTGTTGGAAAACTTGAGTGTTGTAAAAATGACAATCAGGAAAGAAGGAGAAGCACTAAAAATTTGATACAAGTATTTCTAAGATTAATGTCATTCTAGAGCCACTTGGGAGTGTTGCAAAGTACCTGTCTGCTCCCCATTGCTACAGTTTATCTAAACAAAATAATGACTGAATCTCACAATACTGACCTTGAGACATTAAGATTGAATTAGGATTGGTATTATGGTTCAGTTCAACAAACATTTATTAAATGCATACATTATTCAAATTAATAAAATATGTTATTTGAGAAGGCAAGGATGTGTCAAAAATATTAGAGGAAAATTTCCATCAAAGTGGGTTAAAACACCAAGTGTTTGGAGTTCCTTCCTTCCTTCCTTCCTTCCTTCCTTCCTTCCTTCCTTCCTTCCTTCCTTCCTTCCTTCCTTCCTTCCTTCCTTCCTTCCTTCCTACACATTCATATATTTCAACAATCTGTTTTCTCCATGTGTGTATTTAGTATTGGGCAGCTAGGTGGTGCAGTAGATAAAGTGCTGGAACTGGAGTCAGGTCTACTCATTTTCCTGATTTCAAATCTTATCTTAAGCACTTACTAGATATGTGACCCCAGGAAAGTCACTTAACCTTGTTGCCTCAGTTTTCTCATCTATAAGATGAGCTGGAGAAGGAAATGGCAAACCATTCCAGTTTCTCTGCCGAGAAAACCTCTTTTGGGGTCATGTAGAATAAGACATGACCGAAAAGACTGATCAATATTTATACATCCATACACACAAATGCACATACATAAAATGTATTTGGGGAAAGAGATATACAGACAAACAGAGAAAGAAACATAGACAGGGACAGAGATAGAGAGACAGAGAGAGACAGAATAAGACACACAGAGAGACAAAGAGACAGAGAGAGGGACAAGGAGAAGAAGGGAAGGAGGGAGATGGAAAAATATGCACTGTCCAACAATGCTAGGGGGAAAAAAAGAAAAGAAAATGTTGCTATATAAAAAAAATCCTTAGGTTAGCAAAATGGCTGAGTCTTTGAGAGGTTACTCATTTAGATACAAAAGGAGGGAATGGCCAACTCTTCCACTACTACACTGGATTAAGAAAACAACCCTCCATACAGGCATGATGCATTTTCACTGACTATGCAATTGACAACTTATCTAGAGCCATTAATAACAGCTGTTTTTCCAGCTGTATCCAGCCTCCCACTCTGTCAGAGTCAGCTTGCCTGCTTCTCTTATCTTTCCTATTTCATCACAGAAATAATATAAGGGGTTATACTTATGTGTTAGTCCCCAAGAATAAAATAGCCATCCATCCATTGTTAAAGGGGACAGAAACAATGAAATATACAAAAACAATTTTTTATGTGCTAAAGAAGAAATGAAAAAAGTTTCTGCTCTCAAGGAACTAACATTTTAAGAGAGGAGACTATATGTAATAACTAAGTACACACATGGAAGTTATGTGCAGAATAGATGGAGATTCTCTCAAAAAAAAAAAAAACTATGTCATAATGATACCAGTCTTTTATCAATTACAGCTGTTATGGTTCAGGGACCATGATTTTATGTGTGTATACTATTGCTGGCTCATAGAGTTCTCTCTTTCAGTACCCAATATCTTAGTTAATCTTGATAATATTTTTATGAAATAGCTAATACAATTTATTATATTAGGTAACTTGCTCAACATCATACAACTACCAAGTGGCAGCACTGGGATTAGCACCCAGACCTAATTTGATATAAGGGCTTTTTCCTGCTGTTACTATGAAGCCATGTTATATTGGGTTTCTACTATATCTATACTTTGAAGATGAAGTGGTTTGATTCAAACACATTCTCCCTGTAGACACAACATAATGAAGTGTATTTTATCCATTAGGATTTGTAGACAGTGCCTTTTTTAAGTCATAGATCAATTCATTTTTTCCCAAGTGTTTCCACTTTGAAAAATACAGCTTTATCCCTTATACTCATTTCCTCATATCCTTTCATTACATGATTTTTTTTTTCAGAAATAAAAGCGTAAGACAGATTGATTGCTTCCTAAATTTCCTAAATTCTGTAACACCAGTAGCCTAAGATCAAGAAGTGAAGGTCAGAGATTAGAATTAAAGCTGACTGACACACATGTATCTAAAAGGTTAATTTGCTATTGAGAAGATATGGACTGATTCTAAGGAACAAAATGATTCACATGGGAAAAAATGATGTAGATTTATTTATATCTCTATAACTATCTATCATCTATCTTGTCTTTGAGCAATTTTGAACAATGCCCAAAGACCTATCAAACTGTGCACACCTTTTGATCCAGCACTGTCTCTACTGGATCTGTATCACAAAGAGATTATAAAAAAAGGGGAAAATATGCAAAAATGTTTATAGCAGCTCCTTTTGTAGTGGCAAGGAAATGGAAACTGAGTGAATTTCCCATCAATTAGGGAATAGCTGAATAAGTTATGATATAGGAATATAATGGAATATTATTATTTCATTATTATTCCATAATATTATTATTCCATAAGAAGTAATCAGAAAGATGATTTCAGAAAGACCTGGAAAAACTTACATGAACTGATGCTGCATGAAGTGAACAGAACCAATAGAACATTGTATACAGCAACAAGATTATGTGATGATCAACTCTGATAGACTTGGCTCTTTTCAACAATGAAGTAATTCAAACCAGTTCTAATAGACTTGTGATGGAGAAAGCCATCTGCACCCAGATAGAGGACTATGAGTTCTGAATGTGGATCACAATATAGTATTTTTACCTTTGTTGTTGTTGTTTGCTTGCTTTTTTCTTTCTCATTTTTCCTTTTTTAATATGATTTTTCTCGAGCAGTGTGATAAATATGGAAATATATTTAGAGGAGTTGAACACATTTAACCTATGTTGGATTGCTTTCTGTCTAGGGGAAAGGGGTGGAGGTAAAGGAGAGAGAAAAATTTGGAACATAAGCTTTTGCAGGGATTGAAAACTATCTTTATATGTATTTTTTTAAAAGCTATCATATCAAATAAATCAATAAAAATTTAAAATATAAAATAAAGTGTTCTTGAGATTATTACATAATGTTCATAGAGTATGTCAGGCAGCTTGTTGACTCTGTGGGTGGGTGTGAGTGTGTGTGTGTGTGTGTGTGTGCATATGTGAGTGTGTGTGGTCCTAGTTATTCAGATTTTTATATAATTGGTTAGAATTTGGAAAGATAGATTACATTCCACCCTCTTAGTGATAGTCTTCTACGGGCTTATATCCAACACAATCACATTGTCCCTTTTACCCATTATAACTTAGTACTTTCCAATTCAATGGCCTTCCTTCCACCTCTGATCTTGGGTGGACAGCTTCAGCTTTTGTGTTTCAATTCTAACTGGGACACAGATAAATTCAACATTGCCATATATTGTCCTCTATATTTCCTCATGTCCACTACAGGCATCTTTCAGCATTTAGGCTCTGAACTGGAGCAAAGACCTCAGTACATTTTCCATATGCCTTTTGTATTTTGGTAGAAAAGAATGAGCAGCACTGGATGAGCAGGAAAAGATGAGTTGCAATCTGCATCATAGACCTTAATTACATAATCTTTTCTTTTAGATCTATTCTTCTTTCAAACTTTCTCATTACTTTCAAGAAGAGCAAAACCATCCTTCCAGCTACCCAGGCTTGCAACTTCAATGTCATCCTCAAATTGTCACTCTTTCTCATCTCACATATCTAAATAGTTACCATATAATGACATTTATACCTATAAAATATTTCTCACATCTGTCACCTTTACATTTAGAAATTATCCCTGGGAGGTCAGGGCCTCATCACCTATGAAACACTAGGTGTAGTGGATAAAGAGTTGGCCTTAGAAGCTGGAAGATCTGAGTTCCAGTACTTTTTCTATCATCTTTGACTATGTGAACCACCAAGATAAGTCACTTAAATTCTCAGTGCTCTAAGCAAATCTCTAAGATTTTAAGCTTCAGAGAATGTGCCAATGTGCAGGAATACAGGTAGTTCCTTTTTCATGAGTTCCTCATAGCAATAAAATCAGGCTCCATCCCATATTACAACATTTCAAGGATCTATTGTTTTATCACTAATTCAGATTATAAGTTCTCAATGCCTTTGGGGATAGTCTTGAGTTCCTGTGGCACGATATTTCTTAAAGTAGGGGCCAGTATTCTGTTATCTTAAAATGGGAAAGAAAATAGTATTTCATTTATTACTACATACTAAAAATATAAGGCATGCAATAATGAATGAAAATAAATGTGATTTCTCATAAAAAATATAATCTTTAAATGTTGTATTCAGCATCTTTTGCAATCAACTGGAGAGCAGGTAAGGCTAAAGTTGCTGCTTCAGTGTGTGTGTAATCAATTGAGAAAGATTGAAGTGGGGAGCTAGATCTAACAATTGGAATAGTAATAAAGTGAAAGAAAGGGAACCATATAGATAAGCAATTACTGTTTTGTTGTTGTTGTTGTTGTTGTTTTTGTTTTAGTATGGCTGATGTTTGGCTAGGAGATTGATTTAGGTTTGGAAGGAAGGAGAGGTAAAGGGACAGGTTTCATTTGCGCTGTTTATTTGGTCTTTAGAAATGAGGTCAGACCCTTTCATTCAAGACATTAAATAGCATTTAAGGAATTACTGGGATTGTATGGTATAAAATAAAGCAAAGTAATGACAAGTTAATACAATTATACATGATCATTGACCTTTTGAAGTAAGTTATCTGAGCTATAAACAAAATGGAGCTATGGATGAGGAAAGGAATGATTGCATTGTTGGCATCAGAAAAGTAAGCTTGTCATAATGATGTGTAATATGTATATGGCATGTATCCATATCTATTTGCATATATATATATATATATCACTAACATAGGGGTATCATCATCATTATTTTATAACTACCATTTATATAGCATTTTAAAGTTTGCAAAGCATTAATTTTATCCTCACAACAATCTTATAAGATAAATACTAGTATTTTTTCTATTTTCAGAATAAGGAAACTGAGGATGTGTGAGTTTAAAGACATATCCAATATCACAGATAGTAAGTGTCTGAGGCAGAATTTTCACTTAGGTCTTCCTAACTCAGATTCCAATATTATAGTGACTGTATCACTTTGACACCATTAATTAGAGTAAGTTCCCCCAGATATTGTCACAGGTTGTCAAAAATTATATATCACTCTCAGTTCTTTAGCACATTAAAAAGCAAATAAGCTTAGCATCCCCAGTTTAATTGTTAATACTTTTAATATACAAGAGTATATATAAGTATCTTAGTGAGAATAGGATACAGGTTAGTTATTTTCTAAGAGGCATAGTGGAATGCTACACAGAATAGGGAAACTTTCATGAAAATATGTACAAATTATAAACTATCTTGTGGAGGCGGAAAGAGTAGAAGAATTACAAATAGACTTTAGAATTATTTGAGTGCTATTAAAGTTAGAGAAGCATTAGTTGAATAAAATCCTAAGAAGCCCAGCAAAGATTTGTATAAAGCATGTGTGATAAAATTTGCTGTCCAAAAAAGTAAGGAACTACTATAGATCTACTGAATCTTTATTCTTTACCTTTACAGTTTATATTTTCACATATTAAAAAAAACTGGAATGAAGAAAATAGTTTGAATTAAGACTAAAAGTCATTATTTTGTAAATAAGTTGAAGACCCATTATCAGTGGTTTGTTGAATAAATGTCACTTCTTTCTCCCTTCTTCTGCATAGGGTTGATGGCACTTTTCTAAGTTCTTTGGCCATAGCTACACATTTTTTTTCTTTCTTTCTTTTTAAATGCCCACACATCCAGGATTACAAAGTATATGGAATTAGGGAATTCCAGAGTTGGAAGGAATCTAAGAGTTCAACTAGTCTAACCTGTGTCTGAAAGTCACCAAGCAGAAACTAGACGGTCACTTGTCAAGGAGAGTAGAGTGAGGATTCCTTCTGTGTCTGAATTAAATTATATGGCCACTCAAGTGACTAACACTCAGATTATAGATTTAAATCTGCTTGATTCTATGAAATTTTAAAAATGTTTTATTTAATTTATTTTTAATTAATGGAATAAAACAAGCATTTCCATAACACAGTATAGTTTAGAAAATGATTCTATATGAAACTGCAAATCTATTCTGTACAATTTGCTATTTCTTTTAAATATATAATAAAGTTATTGGAATCTTTTATTAAGGCAGCTGGAAAAATAAAATATTGATTTCTCAATGAATGATTTAAGGGTAGAAATCATTTAATATCATTGTTTCTGTGTCTCTTTCTCTCTTAGGCCAATCTGTGTGCCTGTAGTTGGTTTATCCTCTTTTGTTCTGACTTAATACAGCATCTTAACATCCTACCCCTTGGATGTCCAGAAGCCATCTAATTTGGCTGTGGAAAACTAGAGCAAGTGAATCTTTCAGTCACATCTGACTGAAATCATGAAAAGAGAAGATTTAGAATTAGAAAACTTGGGTTAAGTGCAAGATTCATCTCTTACTGTGTGGCTCTGGATAGATTGACAAAGGACAGAAATAACTGTCTTCAAGTGTTCAAAAGGCTACATGGATGAGTGACTTGGGATTGTTCTATTTGGCCTCTGAAAAATGGATGGAAGTTGAAGACAAACAAATTCAGTTTAGTTGAAAAGAAAACATTTTCTAACAATTAGAGCCATACCAAAATAGCAAAGGCAGTCTTTGAAGTTAGTGGGTTTACTCTCACTAGTATTCTTCAAGCAAAGGATGGGTGACCATTGGTCAAGTATGTTGTAGAGGAGATTATTATAGATTATAGATTCCTTCTGAAGTTTGTTCCCAATATTCTATGAGTTTGCAAAGTTAATTAAAATCTTTATACCTCCATTTTCTTCTCTGTTGAATGAGAGGAGTAGCCCAGATGGTGTCTTACTGTGGCTTCTAGTTCTAAATTCTTTGATCCTCTGATCAGTGAGAGGTGGAAAATCAGTTACATGAAAAAGTAGCTGCATAAAGCTACTCTCTGGTTCAAGTTCTTAACAGGCTAATCATTAAAGGCAACAAGGGAGGGAGAATTGGCCCATATTCCCAGTCACAAGACCTTAAACTCCTCCAGGCTAATTCCCTTTGATGACTCTCAGAGTAATGGAAGTGAGCTTGATATTCACAATAACAGGAGATAAGCAGACACCACTTGAAAGGTGGTAGCAGTGCTAGAATGAGATATTTTAATGACCTTATGTTAGGAATTTATAACTTACTTCAGTAATGCAAAAAGGACTATTGGGAAGTGAAAACCCAAACTTATTGTAATGACAACTAAGATACAGCTTGTGGTTCTATAGCTAGAACACTGGACCTGGAGTCAGGAAGTCATGAGTTCAAATGTGACTTCAGACACTTACTATGACTATTTTTATTATTATTATGATGATGATGATGATGACTATTTACTATGTGGCCCTGATTAAATCACTCTTATTTGCTTCGATTTCCTCAAGTATAAAATTGAGATGATAATACTAGCACCTACATCTCAGAGTTTTGAGAGGATCATATGAGAGCATTTAGCATGGTTCCTTCTTCAGGCCATATTACAGATGAAGAAAGTAAGACAAACAGTTAAGTGACGTGCCGAGGATCACACAGGTGTTATGTAAGTGCATAGGCCTTAGATTAGTAGTTTATTTGACCATTTTCATCAATATAGTAACTAGTCAGATGAATGATCTTGTTTATTTGGGAATTTCTATCACTGCATATCAAACTTATTTTTGCCTTTTCATGATTCCATACATTGAAATAATAACAGTAACATTTTGAATAATAATTTATGTATATATATATACATATTATATATATATATGTATATATATATATATATATATATATATATAAGGCCTATAACTTACAGAATTAAATCAGCAGGAGATGCAAAATTGATATCAAGCATGGCCTTGTCCTCAGGCAGTCTAACAGGAGGATAAGGCAAAGACCCCAGAAGTCCTAGAACAGAGCATTATATACTAGATACATTAATAGCAAAAGAAAATTTCTCAGCATGAGGGAATTCATTAACAATCAGATAAGACAGAGATTGAGGAACAAAGAAAGCTTAGATGAAAATGTATCCTCTGAGTTGGTCTTTAAAGTCTAGGCATTGTTTCACAAAATATTTACACTGCATATCATAAAGGAAATGCTTTAATCATATAACTTCTACATTATTATGTGTTACATGGATAGAACATTGCACCAGAAGTCTTACAGACCTGAATTCCAAACTAGTCTTAAATGCTAATTATTATTATTATTATTATTATTATAATAACTATTTCTATTAAATGGCAATGTGAAAGAAGTAATGTATAACTTTGCCCATTATATAGATGAGGAAACAGATTCAAACCTATTATGTGACTTCCATAAGGTCACATTGGTAAGTTATGTTTCCTCATCTATATAAGAACATGGTATCTTGATATCAATCTTTTGACTCCAACAAGTGTATTTTTTAATCCATATACTATTACTTCAATAGCTATACCACTTTTATGGATAAATATTGGTTATGTTGCATCTGATGTTGTTACAACACTGTAACAAGTGTTAAGCATCATTTCAGATCAATAGCACTTGATATTTGAGGAAACAAAAACAAAACATTTCTCCATTCAATATTTCTCCAGAGGGTTCTTTATCTTTATCTTCCTATCTCTGTTTCCACCTTTCCCAACACCACTCTGCCTTTAGCCATCTACTTAAGAATTTTCCCATCTATTTAAGAATTTATTTACCAGAAGCTATGCTGAATTCACAATCACCGTGAACCAGAACTCATTTGCCAACTCTCGCTCCACTTTAGTCTCAGCCTCCAGCCTTATAATTTATTGTCACTGATGTAGTTGACCTTTATGTCATTTTCATCTTCATTGAAATCATCTGACAAGACTTCCTTCTGGGGTGGAGCCATGGTGGCGGAGATCAGACAGGAGTCTCTGTAACCTCCTCTAACCTTCCCTCAAACAAACAACTTATGAAGCCTCTAGACTGTTTCTAAAGCAAAAAAAAATCCACAATATCTGGAGAACAACACGATTCTAGAAGAAGATACTCTGGAAGAACCTCAAAACAGGTCTGTTTTAATTGGGCAGGGAGTAGCCTTACTGAACCCAGACTGCAGCGCAGGGAGACCGGGGCAGGGAGCTGGAGGAGGGAGCTGGAACAGGAGTCGGAACAGGAGTGGTAGCGTTGTGCTTTTCACACACCTGGGAGTCTTCTGCGGGCCTCTTGGAACAATTTGTCCTGATTGTGGGCAGGTGGTTTGGAGGGTCTGCCTTTTGAGGGGAATAGATTGTGAACAACTGAACCCCTGATGAGCATCAGACCTAGCTGCCATTACACAGCACCTTAAAGCAATCAATCAAACAACAGGACTGATAAGCACCAGAAATAATTCAATCAGCTGAGCTGCCTAGTACCTGAAATAATTCAATCAGCAGAACCGCCCCAGGGTGAACTAAAGCAGAACTGCCCAGCCCCTGACATAATTCAATAAGCAGAACTGCCCAGTTCCTGAAATAACTCAATCAGCAGAACTGCCCCAGGGCAAATTAAAGCAGCTGTCCCACCTTTGCCCTAAATAGACCTCACACCTTTAAAAAAAATGAATAAAAAACCAAAAAGAGCTCTCACC